>JAODKL010000039.1:17601191-17627707 GCA_026780765.1 Petrocephalus schoutedeni
CGGTGATGTGCAAGGTAGTCCACATCCACGATGTCACCCTAGTCTTGGGACTGGACTAGGACTCCAGCTCAGAAAGGTGCCCACCCCGGGCACCATCCGGGCATGTAGGAAGGCAAATGGCATGGATGGTCAGAGCCCGTAATGACACACTGATGGACAGGTGTAAGCAGCGCCTTGTCTCCTGACGATGTCCAAACTGGAGGCACATCTCTGTCAGTGGGGCTGATATCCCCCCCTCCACACCCCCGTACTTCTTGGCCCCTGGGAAATCTCTCCATGGCTCCCTCCATGGGGTTCCATCTCCGTGAAATGTGTCGGCTGGAAAATTAAGCTTTGAAAGCCTACGGTGGGCGGGATGCTTGCGCCCATCACTGCGGTGTTTAAGCCCATGGGAGCCAGCGATGCAAATGATAGGCTGAAGCAGCCGCTCACTGACAGTGACTTCTACATTACCTCCACCATGTTTCTCACACATGGCCGTGCAAGTAGCCCCTTTTGTGGCAAACTCCAGAAGGTGAACTCTGGAGAAGATCCCAGAAAACGCAAATCTAGCTGAATGCATCTAGAAGAACTCTAAGATGGCTACAAGAACACCACAAGCCGAACAAGGTGGCCTGAAGTAAATTCCCCAGGCAAGTGTGGCACCTTAGTCTTCCATGTGATGGAAAACACCCTGTTGTGAAGTAGTCTGCAAGGCTGGTACATTACTTTCATTACAATTTTTCTCAATTGCTTTGGCACATTCCTCGAATCGTCCTTAACATTTGCAAAACGGTAAGTGCCTCTCCCGAAACAATTCATACAAACAGCACCACATAATAGATTACCTGCAAAGGCCTGTAACTTTCTCAAAATCCTGAGTTCATCCCTCAAAAGTAAATATGTATGTCAAAGAACTTGTCAGTGCCATGAAAAGTTCTTGTATTGTTGTTCATGAACAAGATGGTCAAAATGCTTAGCCACATTGCACTCCGTAAGTATTTTCCAGTCTAAGCTATGGCTAAGGTTTTGATAGCAATGATTGAAAATGCACAGAGTTGTACTTTTTCTGTGTATATATATCAATTTAAACAGTAAAAAGTTACACATACTGTACACATACTCACAAACAGACATCTATACATATGTACAGTGTGTATATAGGTGTATATACATGTATACACACTATAAATATACATGTGTGTGCTACAGTACATGTACAGTATGTAACTGTATAAAGTATATTTACTGTATATAATAAAATGCCAGTGGAATACTGTAAAAGGAAGCATTACAGTAAGTATATAGTATTACAATACAGTGCATATTGTTGGTTTACATAGTTGTCTCTGTGAAACATTTGAAAGACTGAGGACATGGTCATTCCTCCAACCTTTGGCTGCACCTCTCGAACAGCTAGAGTCATTGTAAGGCCTTAAACTATACTATTCCACATAGTAGGCTATTATAAGCTATTCATAAACATAATGATTTTTGAACTGGGATATTTCACAGCTTTCAACCTGTAATCACTGTGACTAATACATCATATGTTGTTGGATTAAAGATGTTATTTAGCACATTACCTTTGTTGTTCTCGAAGCCCAGTTCTGAAGGTGCAATCGCTGCTTGACGTCCTTGGCTAGCATTTGCGAAATACAGAACCCTAGCTCGAAGTAACAGAAGCCCGGAGCTTTAAAACGAGTGACATCCTAATAAATGTGTCTCCCACCAAAAAGGAAAAAGCATTAATTCCCTCTTCAGTACATTATGAATTATGATTCTAGATCATATTTTATGAAATGCATTGCATTAAGCCTATAATAAGTTTAATAATAAATAGTCAAACAAACCGATTTAACAAAGGATAAATAACTCGAACACGAATGTCCCTTATTAAAACATTTTATTCAAAGGCATCAATAATTGCCGCATTTGTGACTTTGCGCATTCCTTTTGCATTCTGCCACTGCGGGTTTTGGGTCCTGAACAAGCTGAGAACTCAGCCTCCGTAAATTGTGCTGGATGCAGTTTTAGTCACACAGTAACAGGGTCACAACACAAAAGTAATCTTGGAAAACAAGAAAGATCTATCACAGCATTCCTTCAAATAGCATGCAATGTAAGCAGTAAGTTTTATACAAAGCCTATGCTGAATGCAAATGTCAACATACTGTTTCCCATATGTCAGATTTATTCTACTGCAACAAAGAAAACCATCCATCAACTTTCTGTAACTGCTTATCCTACTGAAGGTCACCGAGGTGGGGGGGGGGGGGGGGGGGCGCACAGCCTATACGCACAAGGCAAAAAACGACCCACCCAGATGGGGAATCAACCCATCACAAGGCACACTCATAACTATTAGACAATTTACTACAGTTACTCCAAAATTAAATGCGCCAGACAACAATTCGCTGCACCAGACAAAGTAACATTGTATCTATGCTGGCCAGTGCCAATCAAAATGTTAACTGCATTAAAGCATTAGCCCAAATGACACCAAATGTATCCTGAAGTATTGATGGATAAGCTTAAAAGCTGACACCTTCTGCGTACTCTTTGGCCCCCCCAACTCCAAAAATCTCTTCTGCTCCCCTGATCATAAACATATACACCATGAAATCTTTTTATTCGCAAGTTACCGACAACTTAAAAAGTGCTGACCATACATACTGGTAATAGAGCTAAGATTCACAGATTTGCATCGGTGCACCGATAAAAAATAAATGTGCAACAGATAAACTGTTTTTGTACTTGTACCATATTGTATTGCATAGCAGAATATACTTCAGCCTCACATCATATCGCGTTGAATCGCATTGTGTTGGATTATATCATTTAAAATGGCACTGCATCGCAATAGGGGTGAATCATATCGTATGCCATTAGTTGTTGCTTTATACATATCTTTAATCTATCAGATCATTGGCATTGCATCGGCCCTAGTACATAAGGTATGCTTCACACTGCTGCAGTCTCTCCAATTGCTGCAAAAAAAAAAAGATATAAAAATCATTTGGGGAAAACTGAGAAAGTTTTTTTTGTGCCGCATATGTGCAAGCATATGGTGCTTGTTTTGTGCTAGGTACCCTTTGGGCGATCACTGTAGGGCTTCATTGTATTCCTTCAATGGAGCTATGAATATTTGATCTAACCTCAGTGATATGAGTGGGAACACAGTACGCCAAGGTGTGTAAATCTGTCTTGTGCTAGCCAGAGTCGAGCTGAATTCAAGGCAGGACAGAGGATTTGAAAAGGATCAATTAGGAGATAATCCTTTATAATCAGATAACGATAGAGTTTTCTTTGCTATAGGAAATAACCACACAATAGTTTCATGACTGGCATCTGGCAATGATCTGTATAAACAAACAGGGTCTGTATAAACAAACTTCAGAGAGTTCAGTTTCCTATACAGATGTAATTACAGGTGCTGAATTTGTACAAACCAGGAGTTCCATACAGGATTATTTTTTGCCTGATGTCTGCGATAGATATCAAGCAGCCTCTGGAGTCTGTTCTAGTGGACACCAGAGTGATGTTTGGAGACAGAGATGCATCACATGTTTTTGCAGATTCACCCTGAATGTGTCGTGCCTCTGAAAAATGTCGTGAGGCTTAGCGCCTAGAGCGACATCAGTGTGTGCCCACAAACATGGGTGAAAAGCCTGTGGCTGGTCAACACAAGGTTGCCATGGCGACTCCGCGTCGCTTTGTTGGAATTTAATAAAAATGTTCCAGACAAGCTGAGTGAGCAGCTAGCTAACTGCATCATGTAAAGCGGTAGCCGGTGCGTTTGCTGGTCAGGCCAGGCGACAAGAGGCTTTGATGCAATAGTTACAGGTGTGAAGTGGGAGCTGCAGTGAGCCATAGCAGCCTCCTTAGCTGCTGGTGGGGGGGGGGGGGGGGTAACAAGACGCCCGGGCTGGGTTTCTGTTCCTTATGGCCCTGTTTCTATGCTGCATCCTGCTCCCCGCCGAAGGCTTCGCTGCGATTTATGAAGACGGCTTTCCTACAGCAGTCCTAGTTTTCCTGAGTGCCGCTGCATGGGATATGGGTGCGGGGTGAGCGTGCGGAGGTGATGGGGGGGGGGGGGGGTGTCACTCAGACTTCTCGTCACACTGAGCTCCCCGGGAGACAGCTGATCTCTTTTGGGAGTAAGAAATGCGGTCCAAAGAGGAAGTGTATATAGTAATCAAAAAGCACATGACTCTGAGCCAGGAACGGGGGGTGGGGGTTTGGGGGGGCTGGATGCCATACCCCGTTTTCATCATGCATGAGATTAATGCACAATGATGCTGGGCTTCCACATCTGTCAAGGTCTCCTCTTCCTTGTGGCCTGTTTATACTTGACATTGACTATTAACCTAGCATCCACCTATCTTCTGTAACCTCTTGCCCTATTGAGGGTCACAGGGGGTCCTGAGCCTATGGGCACAAAAGCAGGGATCATCCCAGGATGGGGGGGGGGGGGCAGCCCATCAGAGGGCACACTTACACCTGTGGACAGTTTGGTAATGCCACTTAACCTTAGCATGTTTTTGGCCTGTGGGCGGAATCCATAGCACCTGTAGCAATGTTTTTTTATCATTTTAGATATAGCTGTAATAATGGGGACTCACGCAGCACATGGACACATTTGCCGATAATGCTTTCAGCTGTCAGAATAAGTGATCCATTTGTTGTAAAGTCACATAAGAATAATTATAGAGCAAGTCAGGGATTTTGTGTTGTAGCTACAGTCAGCTAGATGGTTTGCGCATGGGGGGTGTCCCTCAGGACTGGTGCTGCAGCCCCATTAATCCTGCCCCTGTCTCTGCTACCCCCCCCGCCCACCACGAGGGGCTCTGGAGGTCAGAGGCCTCTGATTTGCACCCGTATGCAGAGTAGCGCCTCAGTGCTGACACATTAGAGCTGGCCTGGTTCGCAAAGCCTGTTTACACACAGCAACGCTGCCTGAGGGCATTTTCTCTCACAGCCGCCTGACGCAAACACGGCAGTCTGAGACGTGACGCTCTCCTGGCTGGAACAGATGTCACGCTTTTCCTGGTGTTGCCCAATCTACCGACACCTTGTCCGCACAATTCCTTCATTTACGTGAAGACCCACACGCAGCTTTGCTGCTCATGAGTGAATGGTCCCTCACTGATGGCAGCCATTTTTAAGTTTCTTTTTAAGGAAGGGTGACATGTACCTTGATGGTTTCACACCAGTAAGGTTGTGGGCTCAAATCCCCAACCCCAGGAGTGTGTGAGGTGTTTGCATATTTTTCTCTCGTTTGCTGCATTACCTCTGCCTACTCCGGTTTCCACCTAAAATCAGGAAAAACATGCAGTGAGTCAAACTGGCATCTCTAAATTGCCATCAGTATGTGAGTGTCTCATTTGATGGACTGACATCTCGTCCAGGTTGTTCCACTCAGTTTACTGGGGAGAAATTAATTATACTGCGGATTGAGAAAATGATTCCCTCTCTGCCTGATGAGAGAGGAGTCAGGCTGAGAAATGAGGAATCCAATTGTACTTGGCTCTGAGAAAAGGTGGCGGCTACAGAACTTTATAATTTCTTTTGTGGGCCTTAGTGGTGATATGAATTACATTACTATATAAATTAAACTGCAGTGGACCGTCTGTAAGCTGTCACAATTTCATCCATCTTCTGAAACTGCTTGTCCTATGCAGGATCACGGGGGATCTCAGGGAATAACCCAGGATGGAGCACCAACCCATCATAGGCTACACTCACACACCTATGGGCAATTTGGGAACTCCAGTTAACCTCAGAATATTTTTGGACTGTGGGGGGGGATCCAGGGTACCCAGAGGTAACCCCATTATGACACAGGGAGAACATGCAAACTCTGCACACATGAAGCCATGGCAGAGGCTCAGACCCGTTCCAGAGGGGTCAGGCAACAGTGCCAACCACCATGCCAAGCCCACTGTCAAAATTAATTACGTGAACATTCAGCCAGCACACATCTAACGAGCTGGGCTGGACATGGGATTTGTGAGTCTTCGCATAAATGTGAGTTTATCTGACATATCGGTGCCATGAGAAGGGTCAGTTTTACCCACCAATTGAATCGTTATAATGACACCCCCTGGAGAGAGACAGCATTCTGGGAACCAGGCTACACAGAGCAGTGCTGGTTAGCGAAATGGGCAGGGCTTGGCTGATCCGTCATGGCGACTGGGTACGTCTGAAGCAGGAGAATGATCTTAGCACTGTCCTTTAGCTTATCATTAATGACAGGAGCCTGGGGAAGAAGCCCAAAGAAAAGCAATGTTATAAAGGCTGCATACTTCGGCTGAGACCTAAAATTTATTTTAAGCAACGACTTTTCCCTTTTTAACTTGTCAGCTTCTGAATCCGGCAAATTTACCATTCATTAGTCATGCGCTCACCATTTCACAGCACAAGAAATTTCAAATGTTCACATGCTTTCAATATCTGGCCCTCTGAAATCGCATAAAATAACATAATCAATTTCTCTTTAATACAACAGTACCATTCAAGAAATATGATTTGCAGGGAAATCATCAAACAGGCCGTAAAAATGGTTGTCATGACGAAGCATTTACTCTTCACCAATACAGTGTAACAGCTCTGAAAATAGCAAGTAATGACTGATGTTGCTAGAGGGAGTAGAAACTTTGTAGAAATACCAGATTTTTCAGTGACGTCAACCAGGACCAGAATTCTCAATGACATTAAACCAGTGCCAAATTTTACCTCGCGATAAAAAAGTACCAGATTTTTCAGTACACCCCCTGCCCTGTGCCCTGTGCTTCCTGAGAAAGGCTCCAGGCTCACTTGAAAGAAATTTGCAGTTGGGGAATATCCTTGTTGTGCAGAGACTTTTTCTGAGGGGCAGCTGCTCAATGGTGGAAGTTGGCAACCAGGTTCGGGGGGTGAGTTGGGGATCGCCTTGGCAGTTTTCCTAAGTTGGGGATCACACTGGCAGTTTGGCTAAACTGGGGATCGCACCTTCAGTTGACTAAGTTGAAGATTGCACTGGCAGTTGGCTAAGTTTGGGAACTCACTGGTGGTTTGCTAAGTTGGGGATGGCACTGGCAGTTTGCCTAAGTTGGGGATGGCACTGGCAGTTTGCTAAGTTGGGGATCGCACTGGCAGTTTGCCTAAGTAGGGGATGGCACTGGCAGTTAGCTAAGTTGGGGATGGCACCGGCAGTTGGCTGAGTTGGAGATCACACCAACAGCTGGCTAAGTTGGGGAGCTCACTGGCAGTTTGCTAAGTGGGTGAACGCACCAGTAGCTTGCCTAAGTTGGGGATGACACTGGCAGTTGGCTAAGTTGGGGATCACATTGGCGGTTTGCTAAGTTGAGGATTGAACCCGCAGTTTGCTTACGTTGTGGATTTCACTTACAGTTGGCAAAGTTGGGGATTGCACCAGAAGTTGGTTAAGTTGGGGAATTCAATGGCACTAAAATGGGGAACTCACTGGCGGTTTGCCAAGTTGAGGATGGTACTGGCAGTTTGCTAAGTTGGGGATCACATTGGCGGTTTGCTAAGTTGGGGAACTCACTGGCAGTTTGCTAATATGGGGGTGGCACTGGCAGTTTGCTAAGTTAGGGATCACACCAGCAGCTTGCAGAAACTGGAGATCACATGGGCAGTTTCCCTAAGTTGGGGATCTCACTGACGGTTTGCTAAGTTGGGGATTGCACTGGCAGTTTGCCTACATTAGGGATTGTATTTGCAGTTGGCTAAATTGGGGATCACACAGACAGTTTGGTAAGGTGGTGGCCACTGGCATTCAAAAGTAAAAAGCCTAAAAAAGGGCACTCAGCACCTTCAAAGGGAGACACAATTGTGGGCTCAGCGGGTTAAACCTCTGTGCCTAGGGTCGGAAGGTTGGCGGTTCAAGGGTACCGCACAAGGTGGCTACCCTTTGTGGCCAAGCTTGCTGTCATGGAGAGCAAGGTTGGGGAGATGAGAAGAGAATTTCCCCATGGGGATCAATAAAGTATCTGTTATTATTACTAATACTTTGGCTAAAAAGGCAGGGTCACCTCCAGCACCCCTTCCCCTACTTGTACCTGTGGTAGACAAATAGATGAATATCTGGTTTAGCTTTCCAGTTGGATAAAAATGCATAAAGAGAACTTTTGCTTTTTGTTTTTCTTCTATTGGATACAAAACAAAATCTAAAAGTAGAATATACTATGCATTATCCAACCAAGGTTACTGTCCTGTCCAAAATCCTCAGATATTCAGTACCAATCCACACTAATGGGTATGATATACACTAATAGGTAAATAATTTCACAGGTGCAATGGCCATGATCAAACAGTCAGGCTGTATGAGGTCTTGTTGATCTCACCCTGAGGTCTGTTGGTCCAGCACCACCTGCCTCCTGACCATCACATCACAATTCATTCACTTTCATCTCCAAAGCCAAAACATGCATTAGTCTCACATAGTTGGACAGAGAGGCGAACGACTCGGCAGACAGAAGCCATGAAAGTGGCAGCCACTCCACTTCCCGCCATGGCGGCTGCAGAGAGAACAGCCTGTCCTCGGGATGGCAGGTCAAAAGCGATGGAGTGAGACTGCCAAATTGCGTATTTGAAGATATAATTAAAATCAGAAAGGCAATTGGTGGACCATATCCAACAATTCTGGCCTTTCTGTCTCTGGAAAGGCACCATTATGATTTAGTTTGCAGCTGGAAGTAAATTAAATTAAATGTTACTCTTAGCATCTAGCACTACAATGAAAGAGCTTACAAAAATATATTAATTATATACTTTACATTTATTACATTAGTTTATTTTTAGTGGACTCCTTTAGCTAATGCAGTGTACAAGTGAGGCAAATAACACATTATAAATATACGTACATGCTGTTGAGTTGACTAGGTGTATGTGCAACATCAGGGAACATGGTATCAGGCTTTCTTGAAGGTGGGGAAGGAATGTAATGACTGAATGTAGTTTGGAATGAATCCTCTAAGACTGTTTGAATTAAATCATAATTCAAATATCGTAAACCCGAGGGTCCTTACCTACCATGAAAAACTCAAACTCCCCTGCCAGTTGGCCCACTAGTAGAATCACATAGCTGAAATGGAAATTTGGAAAATGAATAAGGAATCTATCCCCAGCGCACCTTAATTATCCAATTTAAAAAGATTTGCCATTTGAAAATGTACAAATACACTGGGTGAAACTGTACAGTGAAGAAAATCATCTTTACAGACCAACTCTCAATTTGTGCTTCCGAATAATTGTGCATTGGGTCAACCGCAATTAATTATATATGGGGAGAAATATTGGCTCTCTTTTCCAATAGCATAACCAGAACCACTGCGAGTCTTGAGGAACTGTGCATTCAGAGCTGCCCTTCTGCACGCCGCATTGTACCACGCTGTTATTTTTGCACTTATCGTCTTCCTGTTGACTATAATGAGTCCGGCCACTCTCCTCTGACCTCCCTAATGAACAACGTGTTTTCAGCCACAGAACTACTGCTGACTGGATGTTTTTTGTTCCTCACGCCATCCCCTATAACCTCAAGACACTGTATCATGTGACAATCCCAGGAGGGTGGCTGTTTCTGAGATGCTGGAACCGCAATGTTCCGACAATCAAACCACAATTAAAATCAGGCGATTTAGCCAATCTAAGGCTTAGCCGCACAGTAACTCGACCCTGTCTGCATGCTATATATAATGCTATATATATTCAATTGCAGGGGGATGATTCACTCCTTGTAGGAGCCGGCTGTCTACATTAATGAGCAGGTGTACTTAATAAATCGGGTGCCGAGTGCATATTTTTGATTACTGCTACTGCTTGTTTGGCACAGGTATAATTGTTATATACATAACCTGTGCTTTTATAAGAGCACTTTTCTACACCGATACCTGAATGCAAAGAAGGATTCCATGTTGGTTCTTCAAAGCGGACAATGCAAAGCAGTGTGATTCGGTTCTCCGATGAAGAACGCTCAAGGGAATCGATGGATTCTGCACGCTCATTACCAGCAAGCAAGACACATTTAAAAGGGGGGGTTGGGGGAGGGAGGCGAGTGGAAGCCAGGAATCCCACAAGTCAATGCTGTCATTCACAGCGTCGCCTTCAGTGTCGTTCACTTCAGGTACCATTTTGGGCAATACCAATTCCCCAGGAAGTAAATCAATATCTTTTCAGAGCTGAATGCAGATGTGTTCGTTCACCCCAAATCCCTGCTTCTATTTAAGTGACCTTCAAGGGACACAGCCAATTTTTAATAGTAAAGTCTATATATGTCTAATACATTCAGGGGTTTAGGGGGATAATGGACACCCTGGCAGATTTGGGGGCCCAGCATTTTATTAGGGCCCCGAAATATAAATTATGTATACTAAAGTAAATAATAGGAAATATGTGACCTGGGAGATCAAAACACAAATTGATACTATCTACTTTTTAAGAAGCTTTTTAAAAAAAAAAAAAAATTGATTACGAGACTGTTTAATATATAACAATAATCAATGCCCCTTTCGATTCATTGGGGCGTTCAATATTCTAATGAGACGCCATTTATCTAAATTGTATTACGATTAGAATGGAACTGCATCCCATGCAGAATTTTAGCAGCTGGTAGGCCTATACAGTGAATGTTGCTTGTTGTCCAAAACGGCTGGTATTGCTTTAATATATAATACTATATTGGTATTATATATTGGTATATATAATATAATATTGGTTGATTGGTCTGAAACGTGCCCCCGGTATACTTTAAAACCCAGATATTCAAAGGTCGGTGTGTTAAATTCTGCATTCACGTCCTTATCAACCGTCGGATTACAGAGGGAATTATTAATTATTGGCATTAAAAAAAACTTCACCCTGAGAAACTTAAGGCCACAAGCGAACCGATATTTCAGGAGGAAAATGTGGAGGATAAATCCTCCGAGCATCACGGTGTCTCCTGGAGCGCAGATGTAAGGAACATATCGTTTTCTCACGTTGCAGTTGCGCTTTCGGGTGTTCGTGATGAGCACAATGTTCTCCTCTTTTTAAAGCGATCTTCATCCAGCCTGCCGCTTCAGTTTACTGATGCTGGGCGTGAGAACTCGGTTTGCTCCTCGACATGCATCAACGAAGCATACAAAGCCGCAGCGCTTTTATTGTTTTATTCGGGTAGAGATGATTTTGCGCCCCATTTCGGTCATTCTCCAGTTTTGCGCACTTTGGGGTTCAGGTGTAAATCTGTAAGAAATACTCCCAGACAGCCTGTATTTCGGAGACGTCTGTGACTGCATGCTGCGGGAATCGCCCCGCTTGGTGCCATGTGCGAATAGCGGCCAGACTGCGCGCAGCCGCCCGCAAGCGGGGAAGAAGGAAAACGTGCACCGCGAATATTCTCCGGGAAATAGCCGCTGATGAAGAGAAACAAGCGACGGACATCTGGTAGAAAAGAAGTAAGTGAGCCACCAGTTATTCGCAGCGCCAACAATACCACCGTTTCCCTCTCCTCCCCTTAAAAAGGACCTCGGAATTTACAGGCATCAGGTGGAAAATAAATGATTGAATGCAACTGCATTCAAACGTATTTATTATGAACAATGGCTGCAATCGTATTGCTTAATATATTTTACATTTATTGCCTTAATCAATTGCAAGAAGGAGACTGGCTGATTTGCCGAATATTGTACGAACCGTACAGCAGCGACATAATGGTTTTTTAGGAAGTAATCGTGTGGTTCGGGAAGCTACATTCATCCCAGAATACAGTAATATGAAAAGCGTTTAACAGACAACTCTGGTGGTGCAGCAGTCGGGGGCACTGCTGTGCACAGTCGCGGGATTCTAGTGCACTGAGAATATATGCAGCTATTTCTAACACAACCTAACATTTGTAAGAATTTAGGTCAGCTTATGCACTGATACGCTATACTTTATATCGGTCTTCCAACAGCCTGAAACGTGAAATACAAGAGTTCGGTGAAAAAACCTACAAAACAGAGAAGCATAAAAGCCACAATTAATTAATTATGGTGTTATTTAAACCACGAATACTGAAAATGTGATCCAGTACAACCTGTAATAAAACTAGAATGGTCCGCAAACAGTTAATATAGTTAGGCTATAAATGAATATTCGCGTTAAAGTAGATTTGATAATGGTCATTTAGAGACGAAACGCTTACATTATTACTGCTCAGGCTACGTAACACCATAAATTAAGCTGTGATTTTTGTCTGAGACTGGCAATTTTTCATCGGACGTGCTCAGTTTTGTCCTTTAAAATTAATATACACGACAGAAACCCACATGAACTGCGGGACCAGGAAAATGAATTCAAGCAACTTGCTTTTAAGTCTAAACTTTCTTTTTCCGCGACTGTCTGGTATAACTGTCCAGTTATCATTTAATTGCTTTTTAATGCTGTTCATTCAAACGTAAAACTACGTTTTATGGCTTCACGCGCGTATTCGAGCAGCTTTTTCATATTTTCTGTTACATGTTATATCATTAACACTGAAATACTGTATGCGAATCCATCTTCAACGGTTCAACACACGCTGTTTTATCTTGTCTGGCCGATTGGGGCTCATGATAGTATGTCATGTCTGTCGGGTGCCAATGAAGTTGAGTTTTCGTCTGTTTAATTATATTTCCCAAATGTCACTCTTGGTGGGGATGGCATCTGCTTGCTAGCTATGACTGTAAAACTTACAGACAAAGCAACACTCTCTGGCAAAGAAATTGCAATCTGTTCTTTTATTCTGACCCACTGCCTTTTTGGCTGAGTTAAATAGAAGCGCTCCCTATATCCTAACACCCCCAGAGACCAACGCCGTGACGTCAAAAGCAGGTGCGCTACGATTCATTTTAAACTAATCACACCAACTTGGAGTAATTTGGCATGACTTTCTAATTTAAATTCTGCATTTAACTGCCACACATTGACAAGAGGACAGACAACAGCCGAATTAGCACAATCCCTTTTCAATCACATTTGTTGCACACGATAGGTTACTTAGGATTTTAAGGAACATTTGCATCTTACTCTCTCCGCTGCTGGTTTTTGAATTTAAGCTTTAACCGCATTGAGACTGCAAAACCATGTGAGATGTACTTTGCATGGGAAGCAGTTTCAAAAACCTTACTGTAGTTTAAATATTGCTTATGCATATATTTTTGTCATTTCTGCTGACAGAAATTTAAAAATCTGACAACACTGTAAATTTTCCATTAGTCTTCAAATGATGCCATTAATGTACTTAAGTATGTGTTTAGACTATAGCATACCTCAGAGTTTTCTGGTAAATAGAGGAATGTTGTCTGAATGCTGGGTGCGTCCCGTTCCCTTTCCAGTGGCTGCACCCGATCTTCTGGATCCAAAAACAGCCACTCATAACTCCAAGCCTCGCTTGTCCTTCTCCACCAAGCCCATCGTGTTAAATACCGAAGAGGACACCGTCATGACAGTGATGAGGTGGAAGACAGTGTCTGCCATCTTCCTCCTGGTGGTGCTCTACCTCATCATCGGGGCCACTGTGTTCAAAGCCCTGGAGCAACCCCATGAGATCGCTCAAAAAGACACCATCCTGACCGAGAAGCTCAGGTTCCTCACCAGTCACTCCTGTGTCAACTCATCAGCTTTGGAAGAGCTTGTCAAGGTACCAGGACTTCTCTGAAGGGGGCTTTCCCACTGACACACTACCTCCTCTTGACATCTGCAAACAATTTCCTAAGTGAAACGTCTTTGCCCTTTTCATACAGATTTCAGGCAGTCAGCCTGGTTGGAAAGATTTTTAGGTTGCTAGGCGATGGTGTGTACGTAAAAGCTCTGTGGTGTGTACCTTGGCAGACTCAAATGATCAAACTGTTTTCACCCCTGACTGCAACGTGAGCTATAAATAAATAGATGCTGTAACTTTCTGAGATTCTAGTTAAAAATATAACATTTAAAAATGAAGAATTCCCAACAGTGGCCACGTAGCCTAACCTTACTGTGGTATATGGTATCCTGAACGCAGGCTGGCGGAAGTGACTGGTGATTTCAGGTGACATCCACTGGATTCTGACATGATGGGGTGCAGTGGGTCATCCACTTAAGCCTGGAGTTGGCGGGGGTGGGGGGGGGGGTGAGTGTTTGCTTAACTGCAGCATTCCATGTGCAGAAGCACCCAGCCATCCACAGGGACATGACCACCTTTCCTTTCACGCCTGCTTACTTTTCCTCCTCTCCGCCATGTATCAGACCCCCTAGTCCCTAAAGGGATGGCACTGTGCATGTGCCCTTTATCGACAGCATTAAAAAATGTGTTGGGATATAATGTAGCGACAGGCTGCCTGGCAGGAGCATCGTAACGCTGTTTGGAGGCGATCCCGACTAAAGGACAGTGTTTTGGCCATTGAGCCATGCTGTAAGGTCCTCATCCTGGAGATAAATAGAGATGGACTCACATGACTAGCTGATGCTAAGGCTCCGGAGCTACTTTTTATTCTCAGAATAAATAATGAAACCTGTTTGGCAAAGTTTGATGAGTTGTATGAGGAATTTGGCCTAAAAGCCAGCAACATTATTGTTATCGCTATTTGCTGCTTTGCTGCCCGAATCTGGTCCTGTATCATAAGGATATAATTCCATTGCATTTCTAAAATGAGAGCTAAGGCTGTAGGCCAGGCACTGGAGTTGGGTCTGATTATCTACCTGCAGGAGACCTTTGAGGCATGCTAGACTGTGCTACCTGCTAAAATGACAACAGATGGCTGTTTCAAATTGTTTTAGATGAAGCAGGTAGAGTAGCTGATTGTATCTTGCTTGGCCTTTTGGTGTTGATTATGACACAATGCAATTCATTACAAAACATGACCTCCAGCTGAACAGCCTGGGTTTAGGCACTGTTTGGGCATTGTACTTTGCTCATCCCGGGGAAAAAATGTTCACCAGATTTCTCCTTTGGGATCAGTAATGTCTATCAAAACATGACCAAAACCAAAACCAGATTTGTAAATGTGTGACTTTATAAACACTAAACACTTGATTTATTGTGTGTAGTTCAGTAGGTATGGGTCAGTGGCTGGAAGGTTGTGGCTTTGAATCTTATCTTTGGTTAATTGTTGGGACCTTGACCAAAGCCCTTAATACTAATGGCTCCATCCGCTGGATGTTGGCTACTCTGGCCCCAAGGTTATCTCACTTGTAAATAATTTTACACAAAAATGCCAAATGAGTATAAAATATATAAATATGACCAATTTTAAATCTCTAAACCAGTTTCTGATTTGCACTGCGAATCCCAGTCACCATGGATGGTGATATCATTCCTCACTAGTATTCACTGAGACAGAATAACACAGTTTTTACCAGCTTTGGAAGCATTACAAACTAAAAATGAAAAGGTAAAACGCTATGAAAGTCTGGTTAAAGTTTAATGGCTTAGGACCATGGACAGCTCTCCATTTTATATTCCCCAAAGGGATTTTATCATATGCACTGTGTTTTTCTTTTTAATTTCTTAAAACTTTTCACAGCTATGGGGCATACCTAGAAATATCAGAGAGAACATCCCATCAGATTTTGGAAAATTAATCTTAATATGATTGCTAAAATTCACTTTCCCTAAAGCATTTTCCCAGTTCCCATGTTATGCTAATGATATGCTAATACTGATTAACAGAATTAAATATTCAATGTGAAGTAGCTATGATAAGTATATAAAATCATAATTTGATTAATTGCTTAGATTCTCTCCTTGGCTCCTGAATAAAGATCCATCCATTCATTTTCAAAACTGCTTATCCTTCTGGGTCACAGGGGGTCCGGAGCCTATCCCAGAAGCTATGGGCACGAGGCAGGGAACAACCCAGGAGGGGGGGGGGCAGCCCATCACAGGGCACACTCACACACAATTCACTTACACATGCACAATTTAGTAACTCCAATTAGCCTCAGCATGTTTTTGGACCGTGGGGGGAAGCCGTCGTACCCGGAGAAAACCCCATGATGCAACATGCAAACTCCACACACAGGGAAGCTGGGCGGGGACTCAAACCCCACTGATAAATTTTCACTGAAACATTCCTGTTGAACTTTCCCTTAAAATAACTAAGTATAATTTTCAAATGTTATATAAAATAGTAAAGACAAGTAAATAATATCAGCAATGTAGTGCAGTTCCACAATCTCTTGAAACAAATAAAGTACTAAATTAAAAATAAAATACAAAAATATAAATAAAATGTGAAAAACATATACATCTACAAAATAAATAAGCTGCACTACAGAGTGCGTCTGTGTTGAGAAGGACGTCGGGTTTGCTACTTTGCCTTTTCTTTTTCTGTATTAGTCAGTCGTAAATCACTCGGTGTTTGAATTTTAGGTGGTTAGAGAGATTCGCCGTATTGCTGACTGGCGCAGACACCACCGAGTAGCAAAGCCTGCACATAATGTTTTTGATCCACGTCTGTCTTAAAATCTGAAGCGTTCCCGCACCAGTGCACTTACTTTACTTTTCTTACTGACTAAACGCTGCTGCTGCTGCTCTCCTCCTTCTGCCATCTTTACTCGCGCTGACTCTTTAAAACGCCACCGCCAGAATACACGCAAAAAACAGAACGCACGGCAAAATAAAGAGTATACTCACAGAGTGCAATACGGCAAAACGATTTTAATAACGGTTTTTTTTTTTGGTCAATTACATTGTTTTTGTGATCATTTGGAGCCGAAATCGAAATAAAAATCCGGTTAATTGCACAGCCTTAGTTTATGCTACAGTAGCTGCCGTCGGACCAGAGGGAGGGCTTGCTCCCCACGTGCATTAATGAGCCTTGGGCGCCCATGACCCCATCACCTTCTTTGGAATACTTTTTGTAGGTACTGACCATTGCACACTAGGAACACCCCTCAAGACTTGCCGTTGTGGAGATGCTTTGATCCAGTCATCCAGCCATGACAGTTTGGTCCTCATCAAAGTCACTAAGATTATTACACTTGCCCATTTTTCCTGCCCCCAACACATCAACAAGACCTGACTGTTCACTAGCCTAATATAAAATGGCACCCTCCACTTGTGCCATTTTAATGAGATAGTCAATGTCATTCACATCATCTGTCAGTGATTTTAATGTTATGGCTGATCCGTGTACTTTTTTAAGCAATACTGCGGTTGGAAGCCAGGACACTAACCTGCATGGCTGGAGACACCATTAAACAAATTCCTGCCGATTTTATTTCACACTGACCGCAGAAGGAGATTTTTTCCAGAAACCTGGATTGCCACACGCTGCTTTTCTTTTAACCTTAAGTCATCCTTCCGCATCCCATTGCAACTCGAGCCCTGGATTTAGAACTGTACAGATTTTGTGAGTCACAGTTTTGTCATTGCAAAACACATATAACATTATTTGTAGACTGCAACTTCAGCAAAAATCACTTTCTGGGAAAGTCAGGGGAAATAAAGCCTGATGTTAGAACAAGAACAGTCAGTAATGAGCCTCAAGGTTGTGATGTTACAAGAGTGAACGGTCTCGTGCTGCTTTGAGCTAAAACGAAACCTGAAATGGATTTGAGAGCACAGGGAACGTGTTAATTACCTTCTGTTTTTGTTTATCTGAACAGACAATATTTTAAAGTGTATAACCTGAATAAGCATTTATAATACTATAGTTATAAATAGAATTATATATACTGTGCATTACTAGCAATCATTGTTGCTTCTCTAAAGGACATGGGTTCAAGCTTGTGTTGTCTTTTTGGGGGGGCAGTGTGAGACTCAGTAGGTGCCTGTGATAATGATGATAGTAATAATAATAATAATAATTGATACTTTATTGATCCCTGTGGAGAAATTCTCTTCTCACCTCCCCATGACAGCAAGCTTGGCCATGAAGGGCAGCCACCTGTGTGTGGGGGTTAGGGGCTTTGCTCAAGGGATCGCAGACGTGCTGAGACCTTCTGATCACAGGCACAGAGGCTTAACCCACTGAGCCACACTCTGGCCCCAGATCTGACCTGTGTGATCAGATGGAACAAGGCAGGAAGCAACCCAGGATGGGGCACCCTCACACACCATTCACACCTATGGACAGTTTGGTAACACCAGTTAACCTCAGGATGTTTTTGGACTGTGAGAAGAAATTGGAGTACCTGGAGGAAACGCCACAATAATACAGGGGAACATGCATGGAGCCATGGTGGAGACTCAAACCCTGGTCCTAGAGGTGCTAGCCACCGCACTGTGTCCACTGTGCCAACCAATAGATGACCAGTTCAGATTCTGTGACCGCCAGAGTCATATCACAATTAGACCCCTGAGCAATGCACTTAACCCTCAATTACTCCCATGATTGGCTGACTCTGCTATGTCAAGTGTGGATAAAAGAATCTGCTAAATAAATCAATGTAAATGTCAGTCAGTGACACACTCAGGGTAACCTGTTGTATGTTGACTTGCGCCTGCAGCAAGTGGTGATTGCCATCCGGACAGGGGTGAACCCGTCAGGAACGCCGTCCAATCAGACAAGCATGTGGGACCTCAGCAGCTCCTTCTTTTTCGCCGGCACCGTCATCACCACCATCGGTAAGACGTCCCGGGGCCATTCCCCCCTCTCTCTTCCTGAGGCCACCTAGCGTGAGGGATGAATTCGCCAGCAGCGTCAATATGTTCCAGTTCCACCCAAATGACACCCACTCTAGGTTGCATTGAGCCTAGAACCTATCACAGGAAGCACAGGACACTGGAAACAATGCCAGTCCACCACAGCGAGAACTAGGATTCCCCACTGTAATTCAATCTATATAGAAACAAACAGGCACAGCTGGCCAATATGCAGGATTAGATGTAAACTGTTTAGTGTGTAATAAGGGAACCTTAATTACATATGCAAAGATTTGACCTGCATGACTGGAGACATCTTGTTGGTGAAGGAAGCAGTTGGGGACTTTATTACACAGAAATTAGGTTACATATTTTTGAAATTTGTTAAATAGTTTATATTATCATTTGCATGGTTATCGCAATTCCTAGCCAATCTGCATTGTCCAAAGAACTGAAATCTATAGAGAAATATTGTTGAGATGATATTAATACATTCATATTAGAGCAGTAACGCGAAGCCTAGGAGAGAGCGTAGCAATTCTTGAGCTGCTTCTGCGTTTTGAAATCGCTGTTAGCATGGCCTTGCTGGCTTTGAGGCTGCTTATCTGCCACTTAGCTTAATTATTCAAATTACCTCAAAGACTGAAGGTCAAACCTCCTAAAAGCATTCATTCGGAGATCGACAGTTATTGTCGGAGATCGTCAGTTATTTGAAGGGAGGGGGCTCGTTCACGATGCAGTCATGCTGATCTGCAGGGCTGAGTGTCACATGAAATGCACTGAAGCGGGGATCAACGGCGTGGAGAGCCTCACACCAGATTTGGCGTGATCAGGTTCCATTAGGGATATATTGAGTGCTAAAGTTCTCCCTGTACATTTTTTTTAATGGCTCCCAAATTTTTCCCGTCTTTGGTTTGTTGTGCCAGGCCTAAGGAAATAGACACGAAGGGTAGAAGAGGAGCGCATGGTGGCACAAGCTAAAACGTTCATGAAAGAAGGGGGTGGACATGCTCTGGGGAGAGGCTGATTTGTTTTTCCCACAGAGCTTATGTAAGACTGAGTTTTCACAAACACAGACTTGTCCCTTAGACTCTGCCCTTCTGTAGCTTCTGTGCACCTGGCTGTCCCACCCGATTTACGCTCAAATCACTGACTTTGCTTTTGTGCCTCCCTACCCTGATTTGTTAAACCCACAGTAAAATCCCGGTTCCTGCCTCCAGTTCCTGTTCCTCCTCCTGTTCCAAGTGCAGTGTAGTTTTGCTTTGGTTAAAGTATATCTGCTAATGATGCTAAGGCATGTATAATCTGCGGGCCAATATGTAACAGCGTGTGTGCTTATTACTGTATTACACAATAAAATCACAGCTACAGTATTATTCCCAACCCAGATGTCAGTGGTTTTACACAAAAACTCCCCCAGTTAAACCTATTTCCATAAGTAACTACTCAACACTGGTAAACAAACCAGGCCGCGGCAACAAATTATCAGAAGTAGTTCCCAAGTCAGCCTTGAACTAATGTACTAAATGAATCCCTCTGAGCTTAAGGTCAAAACATTGGCAAATTATTTATCCTGTGTCAGTACCAGAAAAAAAATCCTTTTTAAGAATGCCTATTTCTTTATTTGCCACTGTACGGGCTCCTGTACACTCACTTGAAGAGTAACAGCTCAGTCAGACGTTTTGGATGTAATCATTTTTATGACTCATATTGCAGGGGCTGTTTGATTAAATTTAACTTAGCCGCAGACAGACTTCATCAAGATAAATTGAGGAGGTAATGAGGCTGCATAATGTTCACGGCTAATTGCAGTTGTTTCTGTTGCCTCCGAAAGTCCACCATCCGGAACCGTTGTGTCAGCCCACCCTTGGCAGCTCACTTACTATTGCAGGGTGCCCTGCAGGTCACACCTCAGGTGTCCTGCACAGACCAGAGCATCTTTTTCAGCCCCCGATCAGGACTGTTTTCTGGATGGCCCGTGCCCTACGGTCCCTCGTCCTGTTTCCAGCAGACCTGAATTGCCCTTGTGACTGAACCAACTCCTTGTAGTCACGTCTTATCTTCAAACTGCTGAAGAGCGCTGCGAGTGATTGGTCACACTCCGCACTTCTAGCCCTATTGTCTCGCGGGGCATGGTGCGTCTGGCTCGGTATTGATCCTCCAGACACCCATATCGGGCTGCCAGGCTCACCGTGACTCCACAGCACCTCAGGCTTTTAAATTAGACGGTTATTAATAATCAAAATAAAGATTCGGCTCCAGTACTATCATTCGTGACAGCATGTATTATTATTCAATGCAGTTCAGTTTATTTTCATATACCGACTTTCATAACGGAGTCACCCCAAGCGGCTTTATATGGGCGTGTTGTGATACATTACAGTATCGTTAAGAAAGAATAATGCAAAACACGGAAAATGAAGGACAAAGAAATGAAAATGACAACTTTTTTAGAGTTTTTTCGGGCATGCTAACATTACTAACAAAGAAAGAGTGGGCTTGCTTGCTAAAAGCAAAGTGAAAACTGTGGTCGAGGGCAAAGCCTAAGTCCATCAATGAGTCAGTTCTCCACTCCGGCCTGTGTAGGGTGGCAGATTTAAGGTTACGCCCATGATGTTACAGTTAATATAAGTCATATCAACAATGTCACCCCTCCATGGGACTGAACTCGCACTCCGGCTCAGACGGTCCCATGAGGTGTCATTAGGTGTGACTGAAATGTATATTTATGTCGTTGGCATAGAATGATAATTAACATTATGTTTTCTCATGATGTTACCTAATGGCAGCATGTAGAGAGAAAATAGTAAAGGACCAAGAACCAATCCCTGTGGTTCTCCATATTTAACTGGAGTACAATAATTCGACACTTGAACATATTGATAACGATTAGTCAAATACACCATTTCGCACAACATCAATTTTAAGTCTTCTACCGTGAAAGAAGTTAATAAATTGTTCACTACCAATATTACTTGGTAGCAGAGGTATGTGTGTGATCATTAAACCACGGGGAGTGTCTGGTGGTCTTTACTTTTTTTTCGAAGGTGCTGTTTCATCTAAGATTTGACTAACCATCAGTCATGTGTGACTTCATTGACATCTGTTCTAGACATGAAGTTCACATTACTGTTAATATCATTATGAACAACATCAATAATACTCATATTTACAGTACTAATAAGCTGTATAGCATTCACTTCTAAAAGGCTTAATTGCTCTTTGACATTATTCATAATTCTAAACTGCTAGCATCTGGGCAGAGCATTGCTTTGACCCTTTTTGGCCCAAGGCTCAGATTTGTTGCCTTAATAAATTCCTCAAGTGTAAAACCTTCCAAGGTATGTAAATAAAAAATGATTTGCTGGTATGTGGGCCGGGGGGCGGTGCTCGGGGACTGTTCCGGAGCAGGGTGGACACTCCGGCAGCGATTTAGCGGCATGTGCTTCACACTTCTTGGCCCAGGAACAGGGAGCGTGGGTGTGAAGTTATGATGCTGCTGCCTGTTTCTCATGGACAGGCTGTAACATTTAATTCCACTTATTTCAAGTCAGAAGGTGCATGTGATCTTCAGAGGAGGTCTTGTTTTTTTCTGTGGCATCCAGATGAACTGCTTACAATTGGAAACAGACCCTGTTCACTGGCAATAGAAAGTATTTAAAAATTGGTTTTACGCGAATGGATGTTTCACATTTGCTGAATGCGACATACCGACCTTATAAACAGAAGATTTGATTTCTAAATAAAGACATTTTTGCATTTCATGACAGCAGAAAACATACATAAATATGCATAACATACGTACACAACATAAAACATGTAGACTTATGTTTGCAGTGTAGATGTATGCCTCCCTTATTGCTAGCTGAAGAGTTAAAAAAGAAACACTGGTTAGTACTGGTTTGAGATTATGTAACATGTAGAATCCTGTGTCAGTCAGTTCATGGGCGCATTTCACTGGAGAGCACACCTGTTGCAAATCTCCGTTTTGTCTACCCCTCAGACTCAGAGCATTATGGGTATTGTCTAAATGGGGTTCACACAGGCGGTCAGCCTGTCAATGCGAATTGGACATCGATCGTGAATCGAATTGCCGAGTACAATAGTTCATTCAAAGATATGCGGCAGCACTCCACAACAGTATTTGCATGCAAAGTCAGT
This sequence comes from Petrocephalus schoutedeni, assembly GCA_026780765.1. Classification (NCBI taxonomy): domain Eukaryota; kingdom Metazoa; phylum Chordata; class Actinopteri; order Osteoglossiformes; family Mormyridae; genus Petrocephalus; species Petrocephalus schoutedeni. The sequence goes on from JAODKL010000039.1 coordinate 17,623,900, forward strand.
CTGTACTTCAGCGTCTTAAGAAGCTGTTGAAATCCCAGCTTCATTAATTGGTAATCTGGCTAGTACTATAGTATATTACAGTTTGGAATGTGCACTTTAATCATGTCTGAATTGTTTGATTTTAAATTTTAAACTGAGGAGGCAAAGGGGTAAATCAAGGAAAAATGTGTCCCAAACGTTATGGATTGTACTTATATATAATATTGTCCTGTTTTCACTTTTCTAAATAGATGTGTGAAAATCTGAGTAATTGTCAGTATTACAATGCTTTATATAATTATTTATATAATGCTCTATAGTGTTTGCCACCTTTTTTTGTGTAACATCATGTCAGTGAATCTGACAGTTTTAACTCCTGACAAACAGCAAATAGCAGCAGTCAGGGTCATTCCTGGACACGCCCGAGAGCTTTGGAATCGGCCACTTGGGCTCAGCTGAGGTCAGTCAGTGGCACAGGCCTTCCGGGGCTGTACGAGCAGAGAAGAGCTCAATGGAAAGGAGGGTTTCAGCACGGGGTGTAGGGCACTGCCCTACTGCAGCTCTCAAGGCCATTCTGCCAAGTCGGTGGGTAGCTAGGTGTTAGTGAGCAAAAGCTTCCACATTGTATGATGCGTAACGAGGCAGAAAGCACCACAGTGCGCTGATTGGCTGTCTCACTGCCGGCCCAGGTTTCGGGAACATCTCCCCCCATACTGAAGGCGGGAGGGCGTTCTGCATCATCTATGCCCTGCTGGGGATCCCCCTTTTTGGCTTCCTGCTGGCTGGAGTCGGGGATCAGCTCGGGACCATCTTCGGCAAAGGGATCGCCAGAGTGGAGAAGATATTTGTGGTGAGTACAGCCCCAACCACCTTATAACTGGGCAATTAGTGAAGAAGCAGATCAGCAACTAAATATAGCTCCTCGGCCCCGTTTTATTGTACTGGACCGCAAAGCCCGGTATACACCAAGTTGATTTTCCGTCCTCAGTAGCTGTCAGGCGGTTGATGTGTGCCAGTGCCTGCCCGTTGCACCACTGTGTGCAGCACAGTCAGGCACAGTTAGCGCTGTTTTGGCCGATGGCTGAATCGGGGTTAAAGCTCGCTGGCAAAATTTAATTCTTTGTTTAGGCTGTACGTGAACCGTCACCATTAGTCGTGTCGGTGTGTACCAGTGCAAATTTTCACAGTCGGCTAGAGCTGGTGGAGCTGGTGGGAGCCAATCATTTGCCGACCTTGGTTGGCACTAGGTTTTTGCCGCCGACTTGCCGTGTACCCAGCTTAGGACCCTGTGCCTGGTGGTTGGCACCACTGCGGGGGGCGTTTTAAGGGGGATTTTAGCAGGCTCTCTCTCTCTCTTTCTCTCTCTCTCTCTCTCTCTCTCTCGATGTGCTGATCAACTTGAGTTAAAAGTGTTTGGATTTGTAAGGCATGCCTGTGGCCAACTATTTTCAATATTAAAGCGTTTAAAGATGTTTTATTTATTTGGTGGTGAAGCTATAATACTGACAACCTTAATCACAGATAGACAACTGAGGAATTTAGTCTGACACAGTGGATTCATAAATTCAAAAGAGCATACAAATGCTCTTATTATTAATTTTATATTTCATTTAACAATGTTCTTTAAGTTTGCGGGTGTTGCATTACAGTTCGGTTCATGTCACTTCTCATTTCCACTCTTAAAAGCCGATGCTTTTATCCTGAGAGGCTCATTATCCATTTAAACCACTGGAAGCCTCACAAGGGCATTTGGGGTTGATTATATTGCTGGAACCTAGTAAGCTCAGCTCCTCCTGTGACTCAGGCTTATGAATCTCTGCCCTCAGCCAGTATGTTAGCTGAATTGACTATGCAAACAGTAAGGTTTTGGAATATATCGATTAAAGCAGTTTCAATATTATTATTCAATATGCAGCACATGTACACTGTGCCAGTTAGCATCAGATTAACTATGTAAAGTTATATCATTTGCTGTGTTATTCGGGTGGGCTGTTATTAAACTGCTTTAGTGGGTGTAGAATAACCTTTTCCCACCATTATGAAAAATTTCTGCCAAAACTTGGATATTGGCAGCGTATACAGATTAAAATGATGGATATATGCAATGAAATGCTTATTAAATTAAGTGGCATCGCTCAAAGAATTAAGGGAAAATCAGTCAAATCCAGCAATCCCTGAAAATGATAAGAGCTTCTCCATAATTTGCGTAAATAAATCTTGGCTTCTGAGCCACTTCCTGTTTCTGTAACATAAAACCTGGGCATATCAAAATGTATCCGCTAAGCTACACTCTCATCGAAAACGTGACAGCAGACTGGGGGGAGGGGGGGGGGGGGGGGGGAAATTCAAATAATACCTTGCTGTTTTTCGTTAACATGATGTGGTTGTACATCTGGCTGTTGAGGTCATTTAAGAAATGAGCAAGACTAATGCCACGCTGATACTTTGATCCCATGTTTCCCAGAAGCGGAACGTGAGCCAGACCAAAATTCGAGTGACGTCCACAGTCATCTTCATCCTGTTCGGCTGCCTGCTCTTCGTGACCATCCCCGCCATCATCTTCAAACACATTGAGGACTGGACCACTTTGGAGTCCATCTATTTTGTGGTCATCACATTAACGACCATTGGATTTGGGGACTTTGTTGCAGGTAAGCTCGACACTGTTACGGACATTTGTGAAAGTTTTGTCGGCCTTGTTTGGTAGCCCTTAGTCCCATCTCTCTTTGACAGTATGCAATATGTTATGGTTTCTGTATTAGTGATACAATAAAGCTAAGTAAAAGCTGGGCCACAAACGTGGCCCTTGATGTCTGGGTTTACCTGAGATTAACTGGCAAATAATCCCAAAATTAACCGGGAAGCACACCGATGACCAACAGCTAAAATGTTAACTCGAATGTTACTAGATAGCTACAATGTTAGGGTTAACTTTTAATTGTAATGAATATGTCTGTGACACATCTGAAAGTTAAGTTTGGTAACTATCTGTCTGCAGGTGGCTCTGAAATTGAGTACCAGGATTATTACAAGCCTGTTGTGTGGTTTTGGATCCTGGTGGGCCTGGCTTATTTTGCGGCTGTGCTGAGCATGATTGGCGATTGGTTCCGGGTCATATCGAAGAAAACCAAGGAGGAGGTATGCTTTCTTCAGTGGGATTTGATCATTTTTACCTAAATCATTTTCATTCATGTAACGAATGATCACTTAATTAATTTTTTGGATTTTCACATTTTTCTCTTTCTGGAAAAAGTACTTAAATATCAAGTTCAGTTCATTTCATTGGCTTGTAGATCAGTGTAAAAGTGCATTTGGTCTGTGAATTAACCAGGCTTTATTACCCTGGGTCTGTTTTGGTTTGTAAATGTTTATTAATCACAGGCTGCTTTGTCCAAATTTCACTGATACTCCGGCCTGCTTTTGGTGGCAGGTGATCGATGAGGATCACAGGCGTGTTCTCCTCATGTTTTGCACACCTTTCCTTCGGCTTCCCCGATGGGTGACACAGACGTGTTCTCCACATGTTTTGCACACCTTTCCTTCGGCTTCCCCGATGGCTAACACAGGCGTGTTCTCCACATGTTTTGCACACCTTTCCTTCGGCTTCCCCGATGGCTAACACAGGCGTGTTCTCCTCATGTTTTGCACACCTTTCCTTCGGCTTCCCCGATGGGTGACACAGACGTGTTCTCCACATGTTTTGCACACCTTTCCTTCGGCTTCCCCGATGGCTAACACAGGCGTGTTCTCCACATGTTTTGCACACCTTTCCTTCGGCTTCCCCGATGGCTAACACAGGCGTGTTCTCCTCATGTTTTGCACACCTTTC
>JAODKL010000039.1:17642325-17664027 GCA_026780765.1 Petrocephalus schoutedeni
TTGCAGGTCACAAAGAATCAGTTGCTTTACAACCTGGAGCACTTCTGGTGATCAATTTTTACACCCACACCGCAGTGATAGTTAATTTTGTACCCGAAAGTGAGAGGAAGTCAAAACAACTCTTACTGAACGGCACCGTGATCCAAGATGGCAAAACTGAGCTGGGCTCAGGATACCTCATCATCAGGAGAGTCACCCCCGCGTATCAGGGCCACTACCAGGTGTATGATTTAAGGGAACAGCACCTTTACAACGAGGTTAAGGTCCGCGTGACAGGTAAACACCACTTCCGAAATATATCATGCTTTTTCTTTTTCATTCAAGTGACTGTATATCACACAATCAGTGGCGGCTGCTGAAGATTTTTAGTGAAGAAACTCTAAACGCAGGTTTGATTTCCACATTAATACGGACCAAATTAGCTCTCCACCCCCATAAAAATGCACAGTACTCCCACAATATTGGTCGGGACCATCCATGCCACTGTCCATACCCATATCTACGCCCACGAGTGGACTTACAATAAGGCTGGGGTAGGCAGCCGTCTGGAACCCCAGAAAACTAGGGACCTCCTAAAGTCAGAATTTCGACAAGAACACAACTACACTAACATAAGCACGTATGGACGTTCATCAATTTCTTTCCACACAGGCTACTCAGAGACTCGTTCAATCCCTCGTCATCTCACGCCTCGACTACTGTAGCTCACTCCTAGCAGGTCTGCCGCTGAGCACCATTCGCCCTCTGCAACTGATTCAGAATGCAGCTGCTCGACTTGTTTTCAACCTTCCCAAGTCCTCCCTCACCACTGCTTTGTTACGCTCCCTCCACTGGCTTCCTGTGGCTGCCCGCATCGGATTCAAAACACTGATGCTCATATACAAGGCCAAAAATGGTCCGGCACCCTCCTATCTACCCCGCACTGCACCACACTCTCACTGACCCTCCAGCACTGCTCGACTGGTCCCACCATCTCTCAAGGTACAAGGAAGACATGCATCTAGGCTCTTCTCTGTTCTGGCACCGAGTTGGTGGAATGAACTCCTCCTAAATGTCCTAACAGCTGAGTCACTGAGTGTCTTCAAATGACTACTAAAAACCTACCTCTTTCAGAAATACCCGGATTAGCACTTCTGGTATTATACTCTCTTCTCTAGAAAAAAAACCCTGTATTTTCCCAACAGAGTATTAGACAGATGGTATTCATAGCCTGTGTTTTATTGAACTAGTATCAGAAGATATTCACTAATGAAGTCTTAAAGCACTTATGTATGTCGCTCTGGCTAAGGGCATCTGCCAAATTCTGTAAATGTAAATGTATGCAAAAATTCAAGATGGAGTGGAGTAAGGTACTGTATAGGCTATCCTAGGCTACAGCCTTGGGCCATGGCAACAGAGGGAAAGGTTAAACGTTTTAAATTAAGATCCCCCGGGCATTATCCCCCTCCCACTGATCGGCACTTCTGTCCCCACCGTGATTGGTAAGTACTGCTTACTAATGATTGGTTAAATCTAGTCTGCTACTGTTGGCTGGGCAGACACGTGCCCTGCCCACCCATGGTGATGCTCATGCTACTGTGCCAGGAATGTGCCAAACAAGTCCTTCTCAAATTAACACCACACTTATAATTTTCTTTTGGTGATCAATGCTTAAGCTAATTGGTAACGTAATTTTTTTTCCAACTTCCTCAGAGTCATTAAGCAACGTGGAATTTCGTGAGGGTAAGTGTCAAATTTTGCTTATGAATAATTCTTGGGGATGTCAGTCTCACCACAAGATATAAGACTTAGCCTAATTATGCCTTTGGTCTTAGGAGGGTTTAAAAATACGGAAGACAAAAGTTCATACTTTCCCCTGTTGATTACATGTAAATTAGTGCTTTCTACTTGCAGAATCATGCTTTTAAAAATGCATATTTTATCATTAGCCCATTTTATTAAGGGCTTGTGGGGTCCTTCGTGAATGAAATTTTTAAGTGAACGTAAATATCTCATGTATTCAATTTAAAGAACACCATTCAATAAAAAAAAATGAAAGGGGCCGCCACCCAATGGAAAGATATCCTAACGGACGTCAGAACTCGGTGCTGGGAATGACGTCACACCAGTTAAATGTATTCCAGTTAACCAAGTCGGAAAGCCATTTAGCAATACCAGGGACCTGTCTCAAAAGGATTTAATTTACCCCAGTTTAACTGGCCTTTACCTGTGCTCACTTACATTTAGCCCTGACTACATAAAATCCGACAAATTATCCAGCTAAGCAAGAAATCCTACTTTCTTAAAGTTTTAGCCATTGTTAGCAATATTAGTTGATATCAATACATTATGCAAAATTTTGCACATAAAAACACCATAGTAACACATCCACAGTTAGTGGTTGGACAGTACTGTGTGCACGACCGATTTAATGAGGCACAAATAAGACGGTATAAATTAGACAGTATAAAGCCACAGCTCTAACTTCTATTGATAAAGGGTGCAGCCATCTTGAATTCTGAGGTCGGGCTTGTGTAGGTTCCTCCGACTTCATGAGTCAGAATTGCAACATCAGGGGGCATTCCAGCTGGAAAAAGAACTTGGAATTCCCAATTTACGCGTTCAGATGGAACGCAGCAGAAGTGCCTGCCCTTGTTCATTTCCCCAGTCAGTCGTTTTAGGAGTTACTCTGTGTGTCAGTAACTGTGGTTATTTTCTAGCCAGTTAGGCACTACTGCCTAATTTGTTTACTTCCTTAGTGTTGTTACTTTAGTTACTGCTTAACTCCCTGGTTTTGTTACTGAGCCCCTGAGGCCCCTTTGTGTGGTTTATCCCATTGTGTTCAGTTTTTGTTAATAAAATGGTAGTATGTCTGTGCAATGAAGTTTGATTTATAACGTTTAATATCAGTTTCTTTATAATTTAAGTACTCCTGACAATGAGCATGCTTACATCTGAAACAAAGACTGCTGAAAAATCACGTTTTTCCAAATGTCTGTTTCTTCCCTGTTAACCACAGAGTCTCATACTGAACATCACATCCCAAGGATAGTCCTGATTGCTTTGGGTGTACTCATGGTCATCGCTGCTGCGGGTGTAATTGTGATGCAACAAATGAGGAAGAAACAAACGAGAACTCATTCGGCTAACACGACTGCACCCAAGGAAGAGACTGCTGTGGATTACAGCTGAAGATCTTAATTTCTATAATAATTAATTAATTAATTAATTAATTAATTAAATTACATGTTCATAAAAAATATATGAAAAAAAAATCTATAATAATTATTAAAGTATCTATCTATCTATCTATCTATCTATCTATCTATCTTAATTCCTTAATCCATTTTGGATTCAATTAATATATTCTCAGTCTTATCTATGGATTAATGCAGTTCAGATTTCAGTGCACGGTTGCGCTCAATTGGTTTTTCATACACATACAGTGGTTACTGAACTGAGTTTTTTGTAATCTCTAATGAAATTGCAATCGCGGATTCAGGCTTAATTTCTATCATTTTACACGAGCTCGGGCTTTGTCGGGCCTAACTTTTAAGGCCCAATTACAGCTCTACTGTGGATGTGCCAGAGGAAGCCCGGGTCGGTACTTATTCGTAAGGCTCCCCACATGACCCCAAGCCAGCGTGTCCTGGGATTGGGCCCAGGTTTCTTTTCAGTGAGACGTGCCTCGAAAAAAAATCAAAACACCTCCTGTAAATAGTGAGGATGTCACCTTGAACCCGTGACCCCAAAGTAGCAGCCTCTGTGCTGCATGCTCAACTCACTGAGCTGTGCAGTGGTCCAGGTAATAGTAAAGACACACGAGGAACTCCTGGGGCTGAAAGGCAGAAGGGAAAAAACTGCAAAGATTCTTGTAGCCATAGCGCGACATGTCAGATTCACGTTAAGGCAAGTCTGAAAATACTGTAACCCCTTCACATTCTTGCATTTGACATGACACTTTGGTTAAATTCAGATATTGGCCCAGCCCTACGTAGAACAGATAATGCTTCATGAAGATGTGAATTAATTGAAATGAAGTTATGTGGCGTGGCCGCAGGATATGGTTCTTTTCAATGCAATGTTTTAAATTGTGTAGCTTGTCACTTTGTAACATACACTGTATGTAATGCCTCACTATGCAAAAGAATTGCATTGCTTTTCCTGTTTTAATTCGTGTTTTTTTTTTATCTGAAAATTGTATTGCTCATGTATGCACAAGGGAGACCAAAACAATGACTAAAATGCTGACCTTCAATTTATTATCACATACTCTCCCAATTATGATTATAGCTTAATAAAAATAAAAAAAAATTACTATTTTGATCTAAATGATTTTTAAACTGAAAATACAGAGGTTGTACTATGCAAGATTTCATAGAGGCAAAAGCTGTTTGGAGAACAATGCTTGTGTCGTGACTCCAGCGTGGCAACAGTCCAAAACAGAGGTGATTGTACACGATGCTTAGTTATACTCAGATATACATTAGCTAGAGCCAATGTTTTTTTTCTTTTGGATATGATTTTTTTCATGTCCATTGTTTGGCCTAAGGAAGTTCATAATGCAGCAAAGGACACAGGATGAAGTTGCGAGAGATAGAAATCTAGCGTGGAGCCTGGAAACTGAAAACAAGCACGGAGGATCTGTTATTACAATCAAAGGAAATGGTGCTACAGCATAGCAACGGCCTGGAATCTTTGCTTGAGAGCCCCTACCTTCCCATGTCCTAAGTATGACCTGTAACCCTGGAGTCTTTGCTTGCGTGCACCCACCTTCCCATGTCCTAAGCATGACCTGCAATGACTAGATTACATCAGCGACGCATTTCTTGATCAGTGTTTTGCAAAAGAAATGAAACATTTCAATCTGAAATTTGATGTTTTTCTTTAGGGGCACTTTCATTCGTTTGGACTGGGAAGTTCAGCTTATCGCAAGGAAATTCCTAGAAGAGCCAAATACAAAAACACACAGACACAAAAGGGCGTATAACATTACGGAGGAATTTCCTTCTGAGTTAAAATATTATCCACTTGAGTTGAAATAGTTCAGTGCATCCGCGGCAAACAACTGGAGCAGCTTAATTCAGTTTGTGAAGGCTACATGACAGACATCACATTAAACCTGCCTGTATCCTAAAACCCTTTAGGTCCCTGGATCTCTCCAATTTTAATCCCATTTGTCTAAAACATCAGAGTTTCTTTCTTCTGACCCAGAACCTGCTGACAAAAACCAGGTCAAAAGTTGTCATCCCAGCCGGAAGTTTCTTCCTCTGCCTGGGTTCTGTCGTAGGGGAAACGGTCAAAGTTGATATAGCAGGGGCCCTGTAAAATAAGGGAGACAGAGAAACAAGGTGGGCGTGGTTTTACAGCAGCAGGCCGAGGTCACAGCAGAGCACCACACTGCAGTTTCAAATCCCCTTAACTGACATTGCGTAGTTCTAAAATAACAGGCAGAATGCAAATGAAGCCTGTTTCCCACTGGTGATAGATGTTTGTTGGGAAAATACAGAAAATGGTAATATTGCTTGTAGGATTTAACCTATATTATACGTGACAATGTCATCCATCCATCCATCCATCCATTCTCCGCCGCTTATCCCACTTTTACCTGACATTAACAGGTTTCGTATGTAGGCAGTCACACACCGCGACTGACTCACTTCCCACAACAAACCTGCTAAGTTCAACTGAGCAGTGAGGCTGAGCCACATATGCAGTTAGGCTGTGCGCAGTGCAGTTAGGCTGAGCCACATATGCAGTTAGGCTGTGCGCAGTGCAGTGAGGCTGAGCCACATATGCCACTAGGCGGTGTGCAGTGCAGTTATGCTGTAGTTACATGGCTGAGGGAAGCACTGGAGATGACCAAAGTGGTTAGGACTTAATTTAGCAGAGACGCCGCTACCTTGCGCATGAGCCGCACCGTCGGCGCCTCCACCTGGCCAACTCTCAGCTTGTGCCAGTTAACGTTCCCAAACCACCTGTGCGAAGGACAGCATGGAATAGAACAGAGAGACTTTGTTAATCCCTGTGGGGAACTTCCCTTTACCCCATCTTGCTCTCCATGGGACACAGAGACAGGTATGAGCGAGCTTGGGAGGTCACAGTGAAGGGCCGGCCGCCTTGTGGCGCCTGGGGAGTCGGGGCCGTGCTTAAGGACCCATGGGAATGTGACTATTCTGCCACGGCAGGACTCAGATCAGCAAACTTCTGATCACAGGCAAAAAGGCTTTTCCTGCTGAGGCTCACACTGCCCCTATGATGAGGTACATATCAGCATAAACACACAGACAGACAAAGAACCTCGCCGCTCATTACTAATCAGCCTTTGCAAAAGAGCCCCAATACCTTACCTGTGATTCCGGACGTCTTTGATCCCATTTTTGGTGTTCCCCAGCCTTTGACCGGGCCGTGGCCTGTGGTGCACAATGGTACAGTATGAAATGTGCAAATGCATTAAAGACCAGGGGCCGGTTGCCCAAAACACCTTGGGCTGGTTTCCTGGACAAGAATTAAGCCTAGTCCTGGACTAAACATGGAGAATCTCCTTACAAAATTCAAGGTTAGTCCGGGACTAGGCTTAATCCTTGTCCGGGAAACCGGACCGTTACATTTTTCCCTTAAGTATGATATTTAATTTTAAGTATTAAGTTTTAATTTCTCCTTCACTGAGTGGTGTTGCACATAACCCCTTAAAAGTTTTCCTTAGTTAAGGAAAAACCTAAAGGGGTTTACTGCATTGGAAAAGATTTTATGGCAGTAATTGTACAGTTTCCATGGTGACTGTTTGCATGCACTTGTGCCTGCTCGTGATACCTGTTATCGCCTCAAGTGTTAAATTTTATTGACAACAATGTTTAAGAAGATATGACCTGATGAAGGGTTTTTCTCCTTATCTTTGTCTTATACTTAAGGAATGCCTTAAAAGCCCCTTAGCTGTTGCACAAAAGACCTTAAGAACCAAAGTGAGGAGGATAACTTAAAGTACCTCCGACTGTACCTTAGCCGCAACGTGGCCGAGTTTATGGCCGTAAATGAAGAAAATTAACTCATCTCGAAGAGGGATTTCAGCGGCTGGATACGATTAATGACGATCAAATGATCAGGCATTATAGATTTGACCGACAGTGGATTTATAATTTTATCTATACGGTGCGTAACATGTATATAATTCATTAAATCTGGCCAGCGCTGGTAAGTTTGACAGGAAATTCAGTTCCCTCATGTTCCCCCATCATGTGCAGATTTGAAATAATAACGTCACCCGCTACTTAATAGTTAGACGGTTCCTCTGTCTTTGATAGTGTTGAAGTAAAGCCATATATGCAAAAACATTGCATGTCTCTTTGATGTTTGTGATGTTTGTCTGCTCTATGTCCGGTAACAAATGATCAGGCCGCTGAGGTCTATATGTCTCTGTGTCTCTGAATACATATCTCTACATATGTCTCTGAATAACTTTCAGTCACCCCTTATACTTCTACAGCCCGCAAGGGGGGGGGGGGGGGGGGGTTCCTGTGCCTGGGAAAATCTGTTCCCCCTGCTTAAATCAGGAAGACAGTGTTTTTGAAACATTACTCAACGTAGGATTACTCAACGTTACTCATCGTGTTAAGTCTGCTACGGGTACATATGTCCTCATACTTCCACAGTTAGTAAGACGGGGAGGGACTGATTTTCCCAGTGCTCTGTAAACACATGTACCTATCTTTCATATCTTTAAGTAAGGGGAACGGATATTCCAAAGCACTCGGGAATGCCCCTTACCGACAACTAGTGTTATCAGTACTGGAGTGCAGAGTTGCTGCACGATTGTTTTGGCAATGGGAGCCAAATATCCTGGATTTCAGGGAATAATGTTTCCCCTCATATTTGGGTAAAGAAATATGTAACAATATCACTTCGATTGCCACACATAATACAGCTTAAGTCCTACAAGCATTATTACCATTTTCTGTATTTTCCCAGCAAATCTATTTCCAGTGATTTAAATCGTTTTAATTATCGTTAAAAACACAGAAACATCGCAAAGACATGCGATGTTTTCACATACATGGCTTTTTTACCTCAATAGTTTAGAAGACAGTCATTAAAAAGACAGGAACTAACTCTTAAGTAGCAGTTGACATTATGATCTCCAATCAGCGCACGACAGCGGGAACACGGGGGAACTGAATTTCCCGTAAAACACCAGTTACAAAACAGACTCCAAAGTATATTGCTCATCAATCGAATTTTCCGATGCAGAAATATGTAGATGCATGCAAAAAAGGTATTCATTAATGCATTTAATGTAACTGTGATACAAAAATTAATCCATCTGTTCAGTTTCTGCTCGGCTATTTACCATCAAACGCATGCTAAATTTCGTCATTGCTATTAATCGCATACTTAAATCATGTTTTGGTTGTCGTCATTCAAAAACCCTTCGTCAGGCCACATTTTCGTTTTCGTCAACAAAATTAACGCTGGAGGCGACAATGGGCATCACAAGCTGCACAACTGCATGCAAACAATAGAAACTTTCTTCTTTTTCAATGCAGAAAAATACCTTAAAGTTTTTCCTTAACTAAGGAAACCTTTTAAGGGGTTCTGTGCAACACCCTTAAATAAGTCCCTCAGCTAAGGCGAAATTAAACCTCAAGTGTCATACTTAAGGGGAGAACTTAAGGTGTTTTGTGCAACTGGCCCCCAGAAGACAGCTGAAGGGTCCTTATGAAAATGAAATGCTAGAAGTGCATCAGAAGTTCAGGAGCCGCCCTTACCTGCATAGTTTGCTAATCAGCGAGCGTGCAGCCTCACTCATGTAGGGTGGGTATTTAAGCAGCCCATCCAAAATCTTTGCGTAAATTCTTTGTGGGTCAGAACTGGAGAAGGGGGGGCTGCGGAGCAGACATTTACGCATCAGTAACCTTCTTCGGGGGGGGGGGGGGGGTGTGGGTAGCAGACATGAGACACAGCAGACAATGAAAAAAAAATCATACATATATGTGTCAGGGAGGTTTAAGGAGTGAAATGCATGCACATATTTTGCAGGGTTTTCCTGGGATTGATCTGGGATCAATTGGGTTAACCCTAAGAAAACCCAGCATTGTTACGTGCACAGTGTGTACAGGACCCCTGAGACCGTGATAACAATCAGACCACTGAAAAATGTGCGACTGATCAGAGAAAGTCATATACCTGCTCCTATCATTTCTATTGCTGGACTATTTCTCTCACTATTACTGCCCTGTGATGCCCCCTGTTGGCCAGTATTTACTCTGATTTGTGTCAATTTCATAAACTAATATAGACAGTGCCCAGGTTAGATATGAAAAAAGTAGCTACATACGGTACTGAACTGTACCTTGAGCCAACAAATCGCTGAAGCCATGCGATGTTTTGATGAGCATCAAAAGTACTGCATGTGGCCGTTTTTAAGAACTGTGTAGAACTGTGGCCTCACACCTCTAATGCTGTAGGCTCAATTCTGACCCTGTACTGGGTATTTCTGGGAAATACTGCATTAAAATGTGTCCCCACAGAAGACCAGTTTCTGCATATCCTGTGAGCACTGGAGTCCCCTGATTGCATTTACCTGCCGACCAGCAGCTCATACACCAGGATTCCCAGCGACCAGAAGTCCGCAGCAAAGTCATGGCCCTGATTCTGGATGATCTCAGGGGCCATGTACTCCGGGGTCCCGCAGAAGGAATACGTCTTCTCCCCCCTTGCCAGCCCTTTGGCAAAGCCAAAGTCCACCTGTGACATAGATGCCAAGCACAGAGGACGTAGCTTAACAAGTACACCACTGTGCTAACAACGCAAAGTTTGCGGGTCCACATGCCAGGGAGCACATATAAGTCGCAACCTTTCTCTCTACTATAAGTTGCCTTGAATAAAGGTGTCAGGTAAATGTGTAATGTGAAATGGGTAAAATCAAAATGGTAAGTAGCTTATTGGGTGCTACGGGGTGGCTATAGAAGGGTGGCACCCACTCCCCTGACATATGATTGTGCCCCCCACAACACCACTGGTCTAGAATACTGTCAATCCAACACTGCACAGCATCATTTGATCAGAGCACTGTCAATCACTCCCTGGCAACCTAATAATGCTCACTATTGGATCCGCATGCTGTCAATCACTCCCTGGGAACCTTACAATGCTCGCTATTGGATCAGAGCACTGTCAATCACTCCCTGGCAAGCTGGCACTGCCAGTCATTGGATCAGAGCACTATTGCTATCTGCATGAAGAACGGACTTTCTCAAACAGCAGAGATGCGACTCGACTACAGACCACATCTAAATAAGTTCTGATTATGTGAATAGGGATGTTGTCCATTTTCTGATGCAAAACTGTGTGCGTCAAGGCGCACTATTAAATGAATAATTCATGCCTGACATTTTTCACATATAAACCTTTTTAAAAAGTTGTATCCATACGAAAAAAGTTAATCAATATGAAACTGTATTCTAAGGTAACTTTCAACACTATTTCTGATACAATTTTCGGATATCCAGCAGAATCAGCCAGCGGGTCCCTTGAGCCGCACGGCCCACCCACCAGTTTGACGTATCCGCGTGTGTCCAGCATCAGGTTCTCGGGCTTGAGGTCTCGGTACAGGATGCCCCTCCTGTGGAGGTAGGCGAAGGCCTCCACGACGCAGGCGGCGCAGAAGACAGCCATGCTCTCCTCAAAGCGACGGCTGTCCCAAAGCCCAGAGCCCGACCCCCAAACAAGCACGCAAGTTGGACCTCCCTTTCCATTACAAAATACCTTCGCATTCACATATATATTTACAAAAACAACAATAATAATAATAATAATAATAATAATAATAATGCACATTCTATAATATCTAAGACGCATGCAGGTCTGTCTTGTCTTCGGGGAATTCTTTCATTTCTGTGCTCCCTTTTCCCAGTTTTCTCAGTAATCTGTCTTAATAATGTGTAATGTGTCACAACACACCCATGTAAAGCGCCTTGGGGTGACTCTTGTGAAAGGCACTATATAAAAGTAAATTTAATTAAATACTGAAAAGTTACTTCTCTTCCACAGATCAGAACCATCAAGTACTGTGTACTAGTCGTAGGCCACTAACAGATATGAAAAGTTCAGGTCACAGAACAAATCCATACCAAGATCCAGACCAAGAACTTCCCACCCTCCGGTCACTAGAGTCGGGTTAACTTACACTTCTTTCAGTTTGGTCCACAGCTCGCCTCCGGAGCAGAACTCCATAAGCATATAGATGTAGCGGGTGTCTTTGAACCCAGCATAAAGCCTGGAGAGCAAAACGGGAATGCTATGGGACGTTACGGTTGTGCCCACGACTGGAAGGCTGCCGTGGCTAGCAGAGTAAGGGCACCATTAGGCCCAGGAGATGGGCCCTCACCGCCAAATGTTCCAGGGGCACCGACCAACTCTGCACTGTGACTCACAAGCTTGCTTTCACCTACAAATGTGTCTGTGTGTCTCATGGGGAGCAAGGTGGGACAGGGCGAAAAGACTATTTCCCCGCAAGGATGAATAAAGTATCTCTATTAATGCTGAGTACGTCATGTAAGGTGATTAGGTACCTGACAATGAAGTCGCTGTGAATGTCCTGTAGGATTTGCTTCTCGAATTTCACATGTTCCTCCTGCCTCTTGGAAACTATGTGCTTCTTGCTGATCCGCTTGAGGGCGTAATATTTGCCATGCTGCAGGGCCGTCACCTGCGAGAGGAAACACTGGAACCCGTGAGCGGCATGGAGAGCAGCGATCGAAAGAGAGAGTATGGAGGAGAGGTGAGGGAGGTGACCGAGCTGACGGTTATCAGGTGGAGAAATACTGAGGATTGGGTGGAAAGGATAAGAAAACCACCACTGAGGAATGTTCCTCAACCAGTTGTGGTTGAGGATTTGAGAACACACTCATCAGAAGGCCCGAGCATCAACCAGAAGCAGAACCCACCAGCTCCACGCGTCCGAATCCGCCCAATCCCAGAGTGACGGGCTCGCCCTGGAAACGCCCTTCCTGGTAAAGCACCGGCACCAGGTCCTTCAACCGCAGAGAGGTGCTCTGGCTGTGGGAATGGAAATATGGGAACGCAGTGGGCCAGATGGGTCTCCAATCATTTGCTCGTTTGTAATCCCTTAGCAGTTACGGTGGACCTCAGAAACTTGGTGGTGTGGATAATTGCCACTGATTCTGAAAAGCAGCTTAAGACCTTTGACTTAAATCACCTACTGTAATGATTATTTTATTAGCATTTTGTACGGCTCATTTAATCCATATTCCTTTGCTTGATTTTACTGAGCAAACCAGAGAAATAACACAGCGCCTGCATATTTTTGGCCTCACCTCTTTTTCTCAGGAATCGCCACGTCTTCAAAGACATTTGAGCTGTTCAAGATGTACAAGAAGACAAAGAAGAAGAAGGAAAATCTGTGTAAATCTGTGACAAGAACAGAACCAGTGACTCCAGTGGTCGCATACTGGGAGGAGGAAGCAAGCGCAGGTCCCCGGGTGGCCGGCGTCACTCGTCAGCTGCACTCACTCGTCGTGAAGCTCGAGGTGCTCCAGCGGGATAGTCTCCTCGAAAACCCTGCAAAACAGCATCCCATGGATCAGCGGGCAGATTTCCCCAGTGCCGCTTGACCTTCCCCAGCATCACGAGCGGAGGACACTCACTCTTTGTCGATGGAGTAACAGGTGACCTGGCCCACTGCTGTACATGTGGCAGTTCTGCAGGTCTCACTGAAAGCAGAGCAGGATTTTCCAGCATTTTCAAGGAACGTGGGGTGATTATACGAGGCGCAGTTTGCTGTTTGAGCATCCTAAATGATACCACACTTATATAGGCATGTTTAAGGAAGTACTACATAATGTAAGTCGGCAGCTTGGAGGACTGAAAACTTCTAGGGTTGGGTTTCACTGGGTAGGATCTGGGCCAGAGGTTTCAAAGTACCAGCTCATGGGGCAGATGGTTTTAAGTAGCTTGCCAATCAATCTCTCAATTTCCAAAGAATTGATATTACATCATCTTTTCTTTTCTCTCTTTTCATATTCGGCGTGAAAAATGGCTCAAGTGTCCCACTTGGGAGAAGACCTTCTACCCAATGGCCTCTAGGTTATTTCAGCATGAGACCCCTGACCAAAGACCTTGTCCTAGACAAACAGCTAGGGATGATAGATACAGTTTATGGTTCTGAGGCCTTGGGATGCAGTAGGCGGGACTTTTACCGGATAAGGGCCAGCTCCCCGAAATGCTCCCCTCTGCCCATCCTCCGGATTTCTTTTTGCTGTCCGTTCACACTTTTTGTCACCTGTACCTGGAACACGGGGACACGGTACGTGTTAATGGTGGCAGAGAATGGGCTTCAGGCTTAGCGGACACAGATCAGGCACCGTACTGGGGGACAAGTGGGTGGGGTCCTCCTACCTCCCCCTTTAGAATAATGTAAAAAGTGTCTCCCTCCGTTCCTTCACGCACGATCACTTCGTTGTTCTGGAATTTGACCTAGGAAATGCAGAACGGATCAGTTCAGCCCGTCGATTTCATTGTCTCTCCCACTGCTTTATATTAAGCACAACCATTAGTGCATCATCGTTGTTTTGTTTATTGAACCCATCATTTTAATAGTAATAAGGTTTATTCTACTGTAATTATGGAGTTATAAGTACAGCAGGCTCAAAGGACAAGTAATAACATGTTTGTATGACAAGATTCATGTTCCCATGATGCATTTCTCCAGTTCACATTCTCTTCAATTGAGGTTTGACAGATGAACACCATACTTTCTCATTCCTTGCTCGGATGTAGCGAACCCACCAACCTCTTCCATGGAGTCTATTATCTTAGAGAGCTGCATGTCACTCAGATCCTTCAGGGTGCGGGCACTGCAGAAGCCACACATGGAAACAAACAAAGGGCACTCTGATTGGTCATTCAAAGGGATCTCTGTTACCCACTAAGATCCTAAGCCAGCTATGACCATCAGCATGAAGACATATATAGGATAGAAATTAAAAGTGTCCCTTTCTTACTCTTAAGTTATGCAGTTTTAAATTCTTGCTTTCCCTTGAGCAGTGGTTCTCAAACCTCTGGAGCTCCCTCTAATGGTATGCAGAGGCATCTCTTTTATGACTTATGCCATAACGGAGGTTCTCAGAGAGCCTAATACTTTCTGTTGTGGTGTGTGGTGTAGAAGGCTTGAGGACCACTGCCTTAGAGTAATCCTCAATGTTCATAAAATCATGCTCAGTTTTCAAACATTCTGGAATGTTTTAGTGGTGGAGAAGTGTGAGAGAGAGTGTGTGTGTGTGTGTGTGTGTGTGTGTGTGTGTGGGTGGGGGGTTGCATAGATCACTTTTGAGGACCAAAATGTCCCCAAAGTGTGGTAAAACCTGAATTTTCCCTGCTTTTGAGGACATCCTTTCAGGTCCCTATTTGGATAACTAAAATTTATAAAGATCTGTGAATGCCAAAAGTCTTGTATTTGGGTTGGTTACATATAGTTAAGGTTAGGGCTGGGTTGGATTTAAGGGTGCCGTGATTAGGATTAGGGTTTTTCCCATAGAAATTCAATTAAATTCAGTTTATTTTTATAGAGCGCCCTTCATGACAGGGTTGTCCCAGGGCGCTTTACATGGGTGGACGGTAGGAATACACATGTGTGTGTGTGTGTGTGTGTGTGCGTGTGTGTGTGTGTGTGTGTGTGTGTGTATGTGTGTGCGCGAGACTAGGTCACAAATGACAGTCAGCCTCTCAAAGGTTTATAGCACTGACTGATCTTAAAGTTGAAAAATGATATATGATGAGCAGAACCTTGATCTTTGTACAGTAACAAACTCACATCTTTAGGAATCCCATGACTTGCTCCCTTTTCCTCCTGGACTTGTTGGTCATGATCGTTCGGTAAGTCTGCCTCTCAATGCACCACAGTTTGACTTTAGTGACAGCTGGGGGAGAAATTACAGTCAGGCAAATGAATCAGAACCCCTCTGGGCAGAAAGCCGCACTTCAATCTGTGTTCAAAGATGGTGCAGTGTCACCCTCTAGTGGATTCAGGCGAGACGTCACCTCTGACCGACGCTGTGCGTTTGCAGTTATACAGGATGGCCAGCTCCCCAAAGACATCCCCACATGACAGAGTTCGCAGGATGCGTCCGGCCTGAGTCACCCGAAGCTCACCTTCTATCTCAGGGACAGGAGCAGGACTTCAGTTAGAGACTGATGCTTTTGGTTTTGAGGTTAATGCACAAAGGATGTTGGGAGCAATATCCACAAACACCTTTAATTTGTGATTGACACAGGGAACATCATTGCAAATTCATTGGCTTTGGACCTTGCCCTTATATACCCCTTATAGCCACAAAGGTTCTGAGATACTTCCTCCTTTTCTATCATCTGTTTCTCCTGAAATTGAAGAAAGTTAACCCACATTATTACAGACACAGAGAGCAGCCACCTGCTACGATGTACATGCTGTCGCCTTCGGTTCCTTCTACGATAATCGCTTCCCCCTGGCTGATCTCCTGCTCCACCAGACAGTCCACCATCATGGTGACCTGCTCGTCGTCCAGGCGGCTCAGGAAGTCGTTCTTCTCGATGGCCTTGACGATGAGGTTGGTTTCACTGGAATATTAGAGGCCGGTGGAGAAAGTGGTCAGTGGTGGGTTGCGGCGAAAATTGATTTGTGGAGATGGGGATATATGCAGATATGCAGGCTTTTTTACCTTCTAGGCTTTTTTCAGATATACTAGGGCTTTACCTGTTGCCTAATTTCATTGTAATTCTTTACAGTCACTATAAAGGCTTTCCTCTTCAAATAGAGTGGTTGGTTTAAATGATTTCATTTTGAAATGTAAATAGCAAACTTTCTTCTAAAGAGGTAACAACAAATAAGTCGAGCAGGAAAGGAGCCAAAAACCATTAACCTGCTGATGATCTGTTATGGTGGCTAACTGTGTCATCAAATTCACCATGGATGGCCTTGTGCATAGAATTTACCTTGGAGTGGCCTCTAGTGTGACATTAAGGCATTGCAGCACTAGCAAACCAAGGTGCTAACTGACTGAAAACCATCATTAAACTCGATTACAAACTCCTGTCAGGTGCAGCACATTGACATGTGAACTACTTTCTTGCCATAAATGCCAACAATAATTGCCCTATAGTGTCAAGAGCCATACTCTATATTTGCATTTTATTTAATTAACAAGTTTTATCCCATGTGACATACTTTTTTGTGGAAAGCAGAGTCAGCCTGTCCCCTGAGCAATTGGGAGTTAAGGGCTGGAATTTGAACTGGCAACCTTCTGGTCTCAGGTACACACCACCCCTATTAGATCCCACAATCCCACAAACCCCTAACCTGCTGAGGGCCACATTGTCTATTTTGATCCTAAAGGACAAATTCGGAAGAGCATTCATTTCCGCCTAAACCACTCAGCCACCCAGTTCTACCCAAGCCATGAGTAAATTTAAGTGCAATTCCAAAATGTAACTCATTCTTCCACAACCCTGCCAAACTGATAAGTAAGTACACATGAGACTTGGCTTATATTACTACATAACTGATATACTTAAGATTTATGCCATTTATTTTTTAGCAGAAAATCTTAGGTATTAAGTATGACACTTTAAGTAGCTTACAGGAGGTGCATTATTCATAAAATCTTCCAAATACCTCACAGCAACCCCCCCGTTTGGAGTACCTGGCAGTCTTGACGCTGGAGCCAGTGATGTCCAGGTTGTCAGGGATGGGCTCAGTGACAATGATGCCAGATCGACTTTTCCTCACCTCCAGCTCGCCATCTTGGCTACTCCTACCTTGGTGGTAGTCTGCGACCAGTACCGGAAAGTGGAAAGAACAGCTTCACATCAGGGAGTGCAAGCGCATGTACCTGCGGTGATAACAGCACTCACAGACAGCGCTCACAATGACACCCAGCAGGCTGCTGGATGTGGACCACGGAACAATGGTGTGGAGGGGTTTTACCAGGTGGTGAAGAGACCTTTACCGCAACTATTCTAATCCTAATCTCATCCACAGTGGTGAGATATTGAATTAAATAGTGATATTTTATTCGTCGACAGGGGACATTGTCTTTTTGCCCATGCCATCTTGCTCTCCACAAGACACACAAAGACACATAGAGAACAAGCTTGGGGGTAATAGCACTGGGTGGGCCAATGTCCAGCTCCCCTAGAGAAATTAGGGTTAGGGGCCTTGCTGAAGGGCCAGGGATTAAAACTGGCCACGGGATTAAAACTGTCCGGAGCCTCCCCTTAAATATGTCAGCTCGAAGACTGTCCAGGACCGTGTCCCTCTTACCAAGTTCATCAAATCGACTCTGCAGCTCCTTCAACATCTTCTCCTTCTCCCACAGACGTCTCCCTGGAGTAAAAGTCAAATATTTTTTGAACAACAACTGTATATTTAGTTAAAAAAAAATTGGCTCAGCTGCTACAACGTCATGCAACATCATGCCGAAACTGCTCACCCAGCTTGGGCATAGGTAGTAACAGATTAAGGAAATATGTGCAATTTCTTACAGTGGACACCTGAAAACTGAAGACAACAAAAAAATCTGGTCACAATCACAGAATCTTGCGACGCTGAAAAGCTAGCATTCAAGAATGTCTGAGTTGTGGCTTGCTATTGGTTCATACAGAAAATCCATTCATCCATTCTCTATACCCACTTGTCCTATGCAAGGTTGCGGGGGTCTGGAGCCTGTTACAGAAGCCATGGACACAAGGCAGGGAACAGCACAGGATGGGGTGTGAGCCCACAAGCAACCCTAACCTTAACCCATCACAAGGGACACTCACTCAGAAGGAAAACGTGGAATCTCCACTTATCCTTAGTATGTTTTATTGGACAGGGGGTGGGGGGGGGACCAGAAATGCCCCGTAACACAGGAGGAACATGCAAACTCCACACACATGAAGCCACGGTGGAGACTCAAATCCTTGTCCGAGAACCGTTAGGTAACAGTGCTGACCACTGCACCACCCAGACAGTGAAAATCTGAAAAATGGTAACAGCGAAAGGAAACCAACTAAATAAACTAAGAAATATATAACTTAAGATAAATTCTCGTTCCAGTCTTAATAAAAAGAAGAATGAATACAAATGGCTTTACTCTCAGAGGAAGTGTGTTGAAAATGTTTGATAGATTACTGTTTGACACAGCTGTAGGTGTAAAATGGCAAAATGGCCTGTCAACTTATTTTTCTCCTTTTCAGTAAAACTGGTACTATGTCTGAGTGTGAGCCCAAATGCTCTCCTTAATAGTAAAGATGTGGTGCGAAGAGGGGAGGAACATAACACCACATGTGGTTGCTGTGGACCTCCTCCTACTCCTCCTCCTCTTCCTACTCCTCCTCCTCCTCCTCCTCCTGCACCTCACCCAGCTCCAGCTTCTCATTTTCCAGCTCCTTGTTCAGCAAGCACTGCTTCTCCAGCTGAAGCCTCAGCTCCTGCAGCTGGACCTCCATGCCTGTGGGGAGGTACGGGGGAGGGCAGCAGTTAAGCCACAGGTCTCTGTCACATGCTGCGTTTTCAGGCGGACCAGGCCTGAACACAACAGGTAAAGGAGATTTTACAAGAGTGAATCCAGATAAAGTGCCCGGATTACATAGCTGTCGCCGGACTGTGCTCGCCGCAGGCCCGCGGTCCATGCGGGCTCACACTGATACCATTCCGTCTGCACCATGATATTATTCCGTCGCTAATGCCATGCCTCCTCACAAACACCCAGGTGGGTGCCAGGCCTGCGGGGCTGAGCCCAGCAGGACGCTCGGCAAATTCTCAATAAATAATGCATGTCGATCATGGCTCCTGAGGAGCCTGTGAATAGCGAGGTGGGTGCCAGCCTGGCAGAAATGCAGCCAGCCTCACTTCTGGTGAGGCTATCCCCGTGCCATCTTTGCATCTCTTGCCATACTGGACATTGTCCAGAATTCAACCTTTAGTCAAATACCACTAGAGTAAGACATTTTATGTCCTCACCTTGTTTACATGAAAGAATATGTTGTAGAGAAACCAAAGGACCTTTTCAGAGGTAGCTCTCCTTTCAGGTTTTACAATTGCTCCCATGCAGTCTGACTCTGAATAAAACCAAACCTCGAGTCTATCTCTGGGGCTTCTACTTAAGCCCTTCTCACTTGCTAACGGGGATGAAAACCCAATCAGCCACGCTCTCGGGAGCCTGACAGCTGAGGTCCTCTGTGCCCCTTCACCATTATGAGATGGAGGGGACCCAAATCGGGAACTTGGTGCCCAAGGTAAGCCTTGGCCTCTTTTCTCCTTTTCCTTCTCCATTTCTCCTTGAGCGGCGCCGCCCCACGTGACTCCTACTGTTAACCGGGCTCGATGAGTTTTCCTCCGATTACAAGGGCTGGCCAAATATCTAGCGAGTCAATAGCGGACAGAGCTGGATCTAAGGGGTATCCCTGTTGCCACCCCAAATCAATGAATCGAGCCGTTCGATCAGCCGGAAACGATTCCTCCCGGTCCGTAAGCTGTATCGTCTGCACCCGACCCCTCCCTCCCAGTCAGTAATTTTTTTTTTTTTATCGGCAACACCTCCCACGGTCGGTAGTTTTTACCCCTGGACACTCCATTGCCGGTTCAGTCGCTCATATTACCGCTATTTCATCAGAGCAGTATGAGAAATAATCATCCAAAGTTACCCAGCCTTGCCTTGCTTGTCATGCGGGAACATACTTTGCACGGTATTAATCCAGTGTAAATCTGACTACAATGACCTGACACTTAAAGGCATACAGAAATGTGGGGAAAGTGTTTGAAAATTAGACAAGGACTTTTGGAAAGTGTGACAACTTTCATCAAAAACATCTCATTCCTAAAAGAAGTTCATTCGCGTCTTACAGACAGCTCCGGCGTAAACTCACCTGAAAGCCTCACCTTTGGACCTCAAAGATGTCTGAGCATTTATGAGTAAGGGGGAGAAATAAAGGTAGATCTTACTCACCTGGCTGAGGCGAAGGTCGAAAAGATGGGGATGAAGAGAGAGTCCAAGACATTGTTAAGATCTGTCACATGAAATGGCCCAGCAGAGTGGCCCTGGACGCAGGTGGCTGGACGTGAGCGCAGCCCGAACGTCCTGTGACTCACACACGGCGCACTGACTGATCTCTCTCCGTCCCTCGCTCTCTCTCTCACTCTCCGCCAGTCTCTCTCCCAGTCTCTCTCCACCCTTATCGCCCCTCGCCGCCAGCCAGCATCCGTGCGCCTCGCACGTTGTCGCAACGCAAGCGGTGTCCTGAAACATTAACCACAGCCCCTCGGCTGCAAGGCGAGGGAGGGCACGGGCTCCGGAGGTACCGCGCTGCCTTGCCCCTCGGAGCGCAGAGCGAGGGGCTGCATTTCCGCGCATCAAACAACTTCAAGGGAAAGCAATTTGGCGACGCTGCTGTTATTGCGTAACAGCTCTATTTTGCAAGTCTATATTCGTGGACAAGTGGGATTCTTGATGTGACATGCAAAAAAAAAAGACTGCTAAACTAGATTCAGGTGTCATCTGTGTATGACGCAAGTGTAAAGAACTACGAAGAAAAGCTGGCCAGCAGTCAGACTTTCCTATACCCATGCAAATCAGGATTGCGCTCAGGAGAAATACTTAATACATTCATTATACGTGCCTGCTAATTTCCACTGGGTTGTGGTACACGGATCTCTAGCTACAGACTGTTCCTTCGGAGGTAAATCAAAGACCACTTCACCAGACCTCTGACTTCAAAAGTGTGCAACTTCAGCCAGCATTTTTTATTGCCTTGGTTAACAATTAATTTCGCCGGTTAACCAACATCTAAATGAAGGATTAGGCGCAGGTTGTGAATAAAAGGAGCAGCGGCTATTGCGTTGCAGTAGACAAGTAAAGGGATATATATATATATATATATATATATATATATACACTGTACCAAGCCATTACGTTTTTAACACGGTTACCCCAGTGCAATTTGTGACGCATCGTTTGTGTGTTTGGCTCTGTATCATCTGATTTTGAATTTATTTAGGGGGGAGGGGGGAAGGAGCGTGTGCAGCCTGATATGAGGAAATGGAGATTAAGAAGGAAAGGCCCAACCTTCGCCCTACCCCCCTCCCCTCCCTCTGCTTTCTGAACTCGTCATAAAAGCTCCAAGGGACTGCTAATTACCGCCTGACAGCAATAAGCTGGTAGGAGGCAGGTGGAGGGCAGCGACTGTAGCCTACCCTCACACCCTGGAAACGTGAATATTTATTATGAATCATTTATGCCTTCCCAAAACAATAGCAATTACCCCATCTTTAATAACCACAGTGCCGGATTGTGGCTAAGTGGGTGGAGCATTAGCCTCACACTTCTGGGCTCCATTCCCACCATTGCGCTTTTCCACCGCACTAGGTACCGTACTTTCCCTTTTCCCATTGACTTCTTGTACCCTTACCAAAAGTTCCAGTACCTAAAGTTCCAAACCAACTTGGTTACTTTTATGGTACTTCGGGTGGGATTTGGAACGCTTTCTTTGTTGATTGTTTATGCAAATGAAATAGCATACCTCTGATATACACTGCTCAGAATGAGACTTCAGCTGTCCAATTTTGGTGAGCTCGTGCAAATTGTAGCCTCTTTTTCCTATTTGTAGTGGAGATGAATGGTACCCGGTGGGGTCTTCTGCTGTTGTAGCCCATCCGCCTCAAGGTTGTGCGTGTTGTGGCTTCACAAATGCTTT
>JAODKL010000039.1:17674976-17690847 GCA_026780765.1 Petrocephalus schoutedeni
GACCTGGAGTCGATTCCGACACTAGGGCTAGTGAGAGTCGAGGAATCGACTCTTTTGGAGTCGACTCCCCATCTCTATCAAATCAGTAGCATAAGCTTGTTATAGTAGACAGGCAGGTAGCACGATGGTTAGGGACTCAACCGTGTAATTGAAAGGTTGCCGGGTCGAGTCCCCCACCCGCAAGTACCGTTGAGGTACCCTGAGCAAGGTACCATCCATCGTTATAGCTGCCTGCTGCTGTATCACAATGTCACATGGGTTACATGCAGAGGAGACACTTCGTAGTTGTACACCGTGCGCGTCAACAATGACGATTAAATCACCTTCATAACGGGCCCCACTGCACGATGCTTTTGTGGGGGGGTCTTCATTTCTGGACGAAATCCATGCACAAAACCTCTGACCATTTACGGTTAAGTGTTACAAAGCTACCATGTATCTTTGTGAAACATTCTTAAAGTATACAATATGAATTCTTCATTAAAAAAAGAATGTAAGAACTGGACAGATTTTGCAGTCAGGTAAAGGGTATATGCATATTGTTTGGTAACTGGGGCTTCATAATGCTAAGTAACATGCTTTGGTAATTTAAACTAATAGCAGCACCATATAGTGATTTCGAGAAAGTGGCGGTTTTGATACCTGATCCCGTTAAAGTGACTTACAGACTTACATCAACCCATGGATACCAATATAAATTGCATATAAGCTTTAAGTTCTCTTAAATTACCTAATTATCTCGAGAAAACGAGTTTGGTTATATCGAAATAAGATAAATCTCAAGATAACGGCATTAACAATAATTGCAAGCACGGTCGATCTTGGCTTCTGTATAAAATAGATCTCGAGATATCTTGAGCTGTAGGTTTCGTTTGCATGTTTAGGTTTCGTTTTCCTTTGTAAGGATCTACCACACTGCCAGTGGAAACTCCATTTAAAGTATTTGTGTTTTTTTATTGATAAACGAAGCTAGTTTTATATACAAAATTTATAGTCATGCTTTTTACATCCCGGTTAGACCCAGGGCAGGAGAAGGCGCTGCTGAAGCTCTTTGACCGGAATGTCAATTTCCGTCTGCTTTACAAGGGGAGTCACTTCGGGTTTGATATTGGCAAGCTTTTTCAAGTATGTTCGGAACAGGGAAGTTTTATACTTATTCTGTATTTTGCGGAATATGTTGCTGGAGGATTTCTAAAAAACAAGAAGTGCCAACAAGTAAATGACAAATATTGGTGGAAATTTTGAAAACCAAGCCTTGTGACACGTGAAGGACTTTAGTCTCTATGCTGCACAGTTGGTTTGACATCATGAATTCACATGGCGAGGGAGCATAATAGGTTTATATGTACGTATACGCCATTTTTAACTGAAAAAAATTGTCCAATTGGAAATTTTGAAAAAGAAGCTTTGTGACACCTGAAGGACATTAGTCTCTATGCTGCACAATTGAAATGACACCATGTACTGAAA
Source organism: Petrocephalus schoutedeni (assembly GCA_026780765.1). NCBI lineage: Eukaryota > Metazoa > Chordata > Actinopteri > Osteoglossiformes > Mormyridae > Petrocephalus > Petrocephalus schoutedeni. The sequence continues at coordinate 17,676,447 of JAODKL010000039.1, forward strand.
TGGTTGAAGCGCGTAATAGATTTGCATTTTGAATGTCAAATGAATGTTGAATATAAAACTAACTTTACCTCGGTAAAGAAAAAGCAGACGTGATTAATGACAGTCTCTGTCAAACTGTAACCTTTCTACTGTATTTATCACCGTGTATGATACCAACGAGCCAGCATTACATGAGTATACTGGAGCAAGATGAGGTTAGCAGGCTCGTAGCGGAAACATCTGACGTCTAAGACGTGCTCTCTGCAGCGCTGCGTGTCTGTGCCCTTGTTCAGATGGAAGAGGCGGCAGAGATGGTCGGAGTCCCACTGTTTTCTGTGCTGCCGGTTAAGAACTACGTCAGCGAGCTGAGCGTGGACAGTGACACCGACATCCTCCTGCTGAGCGCAGTCGGTCAAATTCTGCATGCTGCCAGTGATGCCTTTGAGGGCTAATAAGCCCCCCCCCCCACACACACACACAGTCTCTCCGTGATTTCTGACCTTTTCCATGCATTTGACCCAGAGGGAAATGAGCTAGACATAAGGATATAAGGTACCAGTACGAAGGTGCTTCTGGGTACGCCAGACCACACTGACGTTTAATGACTGGCATGTAAGCTACCTAAACTGTCCTAATTTAGTCCATAGGTCTGTCAAACCTCAGGCAATATTCACACCCTGCTTGCTCCCCCCCCCCCCCCAGCGTTAACTTGATAGACAGATGTTCTGTCACCTGGTTCATTTTACTTGACAGATATGCCATTACTGACAACCCCCCCCCCCCAACGGGAAAAATATCTACCCAAGAGAGCAACTCAAGTCATTCAAATTACTCAAAAATATAACCCCATCTTTATTTTGTCATCTGGCAGAATGAAGTCATGACCATCAGTAAAAACAAACCATTATAACAACCATACTAAAATCGAATCCTTTGCATATCATACCCATCACATGCTACTGCATTCCGAGTCTTGGCATTGCTCCAAGTTAATGAATTTATAGTGTTTAAAAAGAATTGACAGAACATTTTAAAAAAATAAAAATAAAATCACCTTAAAAAAAAAAAATTATCTAGAAGGTGAACAAACTGGAAAGCACGGGGATGGACGCGCGGGGCAGTGGCCATGCAGGGACTTGTCAGTAATGGTCGCGTGCCCTTTCCAGCACGATGCCGGCCGCCTCCAGTGGGCCATCTGATGGCAGCTATTCGCGGGGGATTCCCGCCACCACCTCGGACTCAATGCCGCAGTGGTCCTGTCCCCTGAGGATCTTGAAAAGCCCTAGAATCAAAAGCGCCAATCAGTTCTGAAGATGTTAAGCAGTGGAAAGAACAGACTGCTGCCTAACAGCGCACGTCTTACCATTGTCACCCCAGTCAGTGTTCCAGGAGTTAGCAGCCAGCCAGTAGGGGGTGCCATTCTCTTCTCCCCAGCCGAGGATCTTGATGGCATGGCCACCAAGAGCAGACCCCGTGACATGCTGATACACACCTGGAGACAGGCAGTCAAAAACTAATTAAACAGCATGGCCTTCCAGAGCCACTAAAATGGTCTTGGGTTTGAGCATGGTGAACTGTCATACCGCTCTTGTACAACAGGAAGTCCTCAAAGACTGTAAAAGCAGCCTCGACTGGCCCATTCTTGTACAGCTCAGACATGATCTGCTCCTGCTCTGAGGGTACACTGTATGAATGTTTTCCTGTGGAGATCCATGAAACAATGGCAGAAAAGATTAGATGTCGAACAAAAACAGATTGAGTGCTGATAAGCCCCACCCACACAGGTCACTTCCCCACTACAGATTCAGAAAAGGAGGCAAAAAAAAATATATAAAAATCCTACAATGAAGGTCAATTCCATTTACAGATGGAGTTCATTTATAAATTATTCACTGCAGTGTGAGGCATCACAGCAAGTGGTAAATTGACTGACTACAGATCCCAAAAATAAGGGAGATGATAGAGTAAACTGGGTGAATTTCAGAAGTGTTAGAATAGCAGCACACTAGCCCCTTACCGTAGTGTTTGTCTTGCTTGTAGGCAGGACTGTACCCAGGCTCACACTGGGCCACACACTCGGGGGTATCGCCACCTTCTCCGGAGCAGGGAGGCCGACTGCCATTCACATGGTGCTCACAAGGGGGGATAGTGTAGGGGCGGCAGCCTGCAGGAAGCACACAGCACAGGCTCAGGTGACTGATGCAGGCCTCTGTGGCCTCTGTCACCGTCTCTGATGGCTAGAACCCTCACCAGTATGAGAGTTATACAGGCCGCCAGACACGAGTCCTTCTTCCGTCCAATACTGCCAGGCAGCAGACGGGTAGCCACCATTACACCTAGATGGGATGAGCGTTGGGTCAATGGTCACACCTCACCATTACACGTTAAACCAAAAAAATAAAAGGTTCCAGTTTTGTTCGAAAAGATAAGACAATGACATTTATCGAATCTCACTCACCCCATGCCACAACTGTCGCAGCAGGTCAGAAGGTCTTCAGAGGAGATCTCCACACTGACTTTGCCGTTGCTGTGGATGCACAGCCGGTCAGAGATGGCTTCAGCTGCACCAAAGGCCTGCAGGCAGGGCAGTTTTGAGAGAAACCAGTGAGACCAGTGCTCGGCTCCCGTAGGACCCCAGGAAGATTGTGTTATTCCTACACAACAAGCTAAAACTTAGCAGAGATCAAACATAGCCTAAACATCAACATTTTAACCCTGCAGATGATGTCAGCATCAGTGGCTGTGATGATCAGACTTCTTACAGTGGGCCGAGAAATGGTTAGGGGTTTCAGCGGGACATTACCCAGCAGGAGCCACAGGATCCCTGGTCTCTTATCTCCTTCAGCGTGGGACAGTTGGGCCACTGCTCCCTTGGGTCAAAGTTCTTGGGTAAATTTACCTCTCCAGCATACTGTACCCTACAGTGAACCAGAATCCTCAGCTGTAATCATCCGTGACAGCATCCAAAACTCATGACACATAAGTGACGGCAACCCTGCCCAATCAAATGAAGCAGAGGACTCACGTGACCGGGAGTTTTGGGCCCTTCAGAAGAGTTCCACATAGCCGCTTCACATAGCTGTAGTCAACATTTTGGAAGTTGTGTCCAGCCTATTGGAGTGAGAATGACAATCGGGAGAAGAAAATTAATTAGGATCCAGGAGATGCTACTTCTGATTTAAAGTTGAATATAAAAAGGCAACAGTTCAGAAGACCGCAATCTACGTCTCAAACGGTCTGAATACTTCCTGACATTTATTAACCTATAAAAAAGTCAAAGTATTAAGCAACCCACCATGTGTCAGATTTTAAGACGGTGTCACAACAGTAACCGCAGAAGAGAAAGAAAAAAATTATTCACACAAGAAATCAAGTGCAGCGGTTGCTGGACCACAGTGGGTTTCACGTTACAAGCTTTTGTTGCACCATTCTGCTGAGAGCAGCCGTCGCGCCTGACTTGCGTTCAGCAGCCTCGACTCAACGAGATGTTTTGAATACCAGGGCACTGATGCACATCTACCAAAAGCACTTCACTTAGTGGGTTGTAGTGATGACGTGCATTTCCTGACGTGAGCCAAATTCACTGCAGCCAGATTACTCAGAAGCCCAGCGGCAGCTTGGCACAGACCGCTTCAGGACTACATTACCCATATCGGTCACATGTAGCAATGTTAACCAAGGCTTATGAAAGGAAGACGGTTTACCTTCCATGTAGTGTTGGCCTTGTTTATGTAGTTCACCATTTCATGGGATAAGGGGTGGAGACGGGGCCTCGCCCAACTGACGGAGAGGGCAGATATACACAGGAGGGCAACGGGCCACATTCTGAGTAAAGAGTGAAGAAAAAAAAAAGCTATTAAACTTCAAGGAAGTTAAAATTCCTGGAATCACACACTGGGTATATGGCCAGCATAGCTTTTTAAAAAGAAAGACGGAAAAAAAAGGATTCCAGCATCTAATAACATGTCCATACACATACAAAGATGACTAAACAAATCTCAAATCCATCCAAACTAGTTCCAGAAGTATCCGACATGCAGAGTTACCGGGCAATTTCTCGTACACATTACACAATACTGAACCGCATCCACCGCAGACGCACAAAAATGCCGAGCAATTCTCACCAAGTTACTTGTATCCGGAATACTAACCATAATCAATCACGGTCGTACTGCTAGAGGAGGAACCCAACACAAAACAGCTGACCACAAATAACTATTCTTAGTTAGTTAACTATTCTTATTATCTTCAATAATCTAAGATTATTTCAGCACAAAGTGTCATTTACACGAAAAACACCCGCCTGTCGTAAATGCATTCAAATGTGAGCCATAGCCCAGTGACACGGGACGAGCACCGGAGAATAAACCAAAGTGCAAAAGTCAGCTGGCTAATCGCCGAGCGAAATATAACCAGTAAATAAACCGCAAACGGCAATTGGGGACAAAGAAACGCGAACACGGACAACACGCACGCCGCCGGCGAACGGCTAAAGCGAGGCCATGTACAGCGCTACCAAAGACTTAATTCGCCGGCAAGAGACGCCGATGAAGCAGGGTACCTGTCTCGTCGGGCGACAACGAAGGAGACCAAGGCAGCTTGGTAGTGTCACCGCAGGGGACGCCCGGTATATATATCACACAGTCAGGGAAGTTCACTGCAGGAACACAGTCAGCGCGGATCACGTGACCGGTCACATGACAGCCCGGTCCTGTGACTCTCATGTGATCGCACGCAACTCATCGATCTCGGTCACTTCGCGGGTTTCGCGTACTGTATACAGATGTGACGGCCTGAATACACGCCACTGACAGCTAAACCAAGTACTTTTATCCAAAGTGAAATATACTGTAATGATCACACGACAGGGGAAATAGCAAAAAAAAGCTTTAATGGACCCTATGTGGCCGGAGCCCACGTAAAACACAAATACACATAAAGTACAAAATACAAAATTACATCAACTTTCCTCCTCTGGTCCCCCCCCCGGACATATATATGGTCGTGCAGAGCCCGCCACTTCTCCGCTTGCCCACTCCGCGGGTCCCCCCTTTCCCGCTGACTGTGAACCCCCCAGAGATTAGCTGAAAGGGCGGGGAGGATTACCCTATAACAATCACCTGAACACCCCTAGTCCTCCGGCCGCCACGATACATTTTTTCGAAAGCGGGCTCGGACAGTCCTTGGATCTATGCCGGCGCTGCGATTTGTGCCGGCAACCTTCGGATCACAGGCATAGAGTCCTAAAACACAGAGCCACCTCCGTAATGAAATTGCTGAGTGTCTGTACAGTTTGTGAACTTTGTCATCGGACATAACTTGCGTCTACACATATTAAAGCTTTCATGCTGCCATTTGTTTCGTAACTGCTGGTTGCAATTCATTTGAAGTAAGATGTGGATTTATGTGCGAGTTGGTATTTGCACATAATTGACATCCATTCCTGCTAAGAAAAGCATCGAAATATGTGTAGTACATATTTATTCCTTATTGGGTTTAAGGACAGATGTACAGACGTATTGAATGCGGATTTTTTTTTTGAAACATGAACTGTCATACCAAGTCTTGTGACACCCTTCCCGTCAGAGCAACGCGCAGCGTGATCGCTCTCCCAGCTTAGGTCAGCTCTCCAACACACATAGGCACATTACCAAAAACAGCAGAGTCATTAAAATACGGCTACGGAATCATCACAGTGTTAGTAAAGTTTCTGTCGTCACTTTTGATAAATCGGTAAAGTACGCTAGAAACGTTATGGCTTTGATCTAACTCAGTATATTGAATCTGATTGAGTAGACCTAGGCCAGGTGCGGGCAATCTTATCCGCAAAGGGCCGGTTTGTATGCAGGTTTTCGCTGCAACTCCCTAATTAAATCACTAATTAGTGGACTGATAGGCTGAAGAATTCTCACACCTGGGTTTGAACAGCTGACCTTAGGATTATCTCAAAAACCTGCATACAAACCGGCCCTTTGCTGATACGATTGCCCATTCCTCACCTAGGCCAAAGCTTCATCAGACATTTGTTTATTTATTTGACTGCAAAAATTACGGTAACCCCTTTAAGACTGTGAAATTATTGTGAAAATATTGGATATTATGTTCCTTGAATCCCATTGTCGAAATGTGATCTAGTCTGCTCCACTATATATACATCACACCAAGAGACCCTTATGTTATCCCTGTCGTAGGCGCCATGCATTATTTTTATTATTATCATTACGTGTGAACCATGCATGCACATATGTAAAAAAAAAATATATATGTAGAGGGCTAATGTCCTGTTTTCTCTATGGAGATGGCATGTGAGGAATTATCTATTACTTTACAGCCACAGCACTTAGCAAGTCACTTTCGCCTTGTGACGTCTGTGAAGCAGCACTTATGGTGAAAGAACAGCAGCGTAGCGAATACAATACCAACCCCCCCCCCCCTCATGCAATGGAAAATGTACGCTTATTGTTAGCCCCCTAACTAACTTTAACTTCCCTAAAATGCTCACAGGTGCAACTGCTGAATCCAAAATTAGTCTACGTGCGGTGAGCGGCGACTTGTCACCGTTCGGTCGCGTATCTGTGCGTTTTCTCTTCATCATCGGGAAGGAATGTATTGCACCAAATAAAATAGCAAGTACTTTCGAAAAAAAAAACAGCTTCAGCGATTCCTGTGCGTTTAATGGCTGTCAGCCAAGAACCTGCGTCGGGATACAGTGTGGCAAAAAAAAGACTGTTACAATATTTATTTTCGACTTCATATACAAAGTGCATTTCAGTCGCCCATAAGAAAAACCAAATCCGCGGCAATCTGTTCAAAACGACAGAATGTTTCAATTTGTGCATCTAGCCCAGTATAAACCATTAATCTATAAAGCAATATCAGAATTCTCAAAAAAAAAATCCAATAAGAGCGAAACGACATTAACAACTGCTGAGAATCAAAGTCTTTATATGCTTCATCCATAAAACACAAGGCTGAAGCATCTCCTAATGTAAGGCCAGTCCATCACAGTTTAAATATTTGATATCTTCACATAAAAACATCACCTTGCATGTTGGAAAGCAAACTCCTTGTCCTTTTCCATCAAATCTGCTGATTTGTGTTATCAAGCTTTACAATGCGGAATGCTCCAGAAGAGTCTGTTTACACTGACTGCTTCAGTTGATTTGGTTAAAAAGACTTTGCCAAGCGGTGAACCATTCAACACCACACACACAAGGACACTTGGGAATCCTCTCTGAGGACAGTCCTACATTAATACTGATATCTAAGATACACAGTGCCTTACCTCCCATAAAGTTTTCCTTTAGCATAAATTGTAAATTATATACATTTCCCAAGATAACTCTATATCAATTTCATACATTAATACTTCCATTTCTTGATGACAACCTTCATTGTTACAATACCTGCAAATATCTCACACAAACAATTTGCCATTAACCTAAGTATTCCCATTCTCTTAAAGTCAGAACCAGTCGCTCAAAAGAATCCATTTTGGAATGAGAGCTGATGTGTCGAGAGAGAAGGCGCCCACAGAGCGATACTCTGGTTGCCATCGGTAACAGACTCCTATGCACTGAGCAAGGCAGCAGAGAGACTGAATGTCATAATCTCCTACGAAATCCAAACCAGCAACCAGAACCTCATCATATTTCACACGCGACAATTAATGAAACAAGCGTGAAGTATGGCAGGTTTACGAGAGGCCCCTCTAAGGAGCAACAGCCCCATTGGGGTCTCTTTGGGCTTCGCGGGGTCTCCCTAGGGCCTCTCAGTGTCCCTGCATGTCTGTGGCGGCGGGGCCCGGCCCCGCCATGGCACTCAGGTACTGCCAGCTAACGGCCGCTAGCAGCATGGCGGCCGAGAGATAAAAGGGGGAGAGGTGGTGGCCGCGAGACTGCAGTGTCTCCCGGGTAACCGTCATCCCCTGGATCAGCTCCAAGATCAGCAGCGTCTTGTCCCGGGACGGGTCTGTGCGGGACACCTTCTGCAGTATCTGTTGAAATACGACAGAACGACGGGTCTGGAACTACACGCAGCACCAATGACAGCCAAATAAATTAAATGATCCTTTACTGGCCATTTGCACATGCATTTGCACCGGAGTGCTGATCGTCGCCTAGCCCATCTCGCGCGCCACGAGACACACGTACAGGCAAGAGCTCGCCTGGAGTCTCAGCGCAGAGTCGCGTGACAATTTTAAGAAGAGGAGCGTTCCAGTTCATCCATCTGCTAGACGCTGAAAGCTCAGGCATACCTCCTGGCTGTACTGCGAGATGATGCCCTTCACTGCATCCATATTTGTGGCCTGCATCATCAGCGTTACGGCCTGGCCCTTGCGAATCTTAACCACTCCCTGGAAGACCTGAGGGTTGTTGTAGCACGCAGAGAGTGTCGCTATCGCCATCACCTGGTGAGAAGGGGGGATGCAGCTGTCATGGGATTTTACAACGGGACAAAATATTGGTACATAAATAACACTGCTACACAATGATTTCGGTGCCAACGATGTCTGAATGGTTTTATATTAAGTTTATGGCGCTGATTAAGAATGTGACTTTGGTTTTGCCAGATTGGCTCTAGTTTCTGAGATATTTAATAGTTAATCAATTCATTATTCTGGCTTCAAAAAGTCACTTTTATAGCATTGTAGGCCTACAAATTGAAATACAGAATAATGATATGGGATATTTCATTAACTAAGACACTTAACGAGTCAAAAGACAGACCAAAAGCTACTGCATTTGTTATCACACACAAGTCGCATTGGGGGGATGCATTATTTTCATGGATGTCCATCATCTTAAAAACTAGAACCAATTCAGCAAAAGTAATGGGATTTTTGAATTCTGCACCCTCACAATACCCTAAATCCATTCAAAAATGGCACTTGAAAAAAAGAAATTGTAGATCTTTATAATAGAGCCATTTGTTATAACAATCTATAGAGGACATACTGTGTTACGTAAATTAAGAAACCAACAAAAGACATTAATTCAACAAGTTCGAATACTGCTTTTTGTACTATTCAAATTAACAGCTGATATACAGTGGTGGCCAAAATTATTAGAACACACATATTTAAAAGGTTTCAGTTGTTTTTCTTGAATTGCCAATTAAAATATCCATAAAACAAATGAAATATCTACAAAGTGATCTTTATGCTCTATAAACGATAGAATAGGGCCTTCATAAGGAGAATCACTGTGCTAAGTCTGGACCTCAACCCCAACAAGCACATTTGTGATGACTTGGAAAATAACCTGGACAGATCGATTGTACATTTAAAGGAAAGCCTTTGGCTTGAGTTGCAGAAGGCATGGGATAACATTAGTGTTGGCGTTCTCAGGAAATATACTGACACTATGCCAGAGAGATGTGCGGAATGCTCAAGAAGAATCTGTTTACACTGACTGCTTCAGTTGATTTGGTTAAAAAGAGTTAACCTTTGTCCAAAATAGGGGAGAAACACTTTGCCAAGCGGTGAACCATTCAACACCACACACACAAGGACACTTGGGAATCCTCTCTGAGGACAGTCCTACATTAATACTGATATCCAAGATACACAGTGCCTTACCTCCCATAAAGTTTTCCTTTAGCATAAATTGTAAATTATTTCCCAAGATAACTCTATATCAATCTCATACATTAATACTTCCATTTCTTGATGACAACCTTCATTGTTACAATACCTGCAAATATTTCACACAAACAATTTGCCATTAACCTAAGTATTCCCATTCTCTTAAGTCAGAACCAGTCGCTCAAAAGAATCCATTTTGGAATGAGAGCTGATGTGTAGAGAGAGAAGGCGCCCACAGAGCGATACTCTGGTTGCCATCGGTAACAGACTCCTATGCACTGAGCAAGGTAGCAGAGAGACTGAATGTCATAATCTCCTACGGAATCCAAACCAGCAACCAGAACCTCATCATATTTCACACGCGACAATTAATGAAACAAGCGTGAAGTATGGCAGGTTTACGAGAGGCCCCTCTAAGGAGCAACAGCCCCACTGAGAATATAGCTCTCTGGAAATATATTGAAAATATGCCAGACAGATTTGCTGCTGTAATTGCTGCAAAAGGTGGACATACCAAATATTAAAGCTAAAAGTGAATAAAAACAGTAGGTCTCACTTCATCTGATATTTGTGGTGCTCAGTGCAACCATCTGCATATTTCATGAACATTATGAAATGAAATCATATTTTGGAGGCAAAAAACTATGTTCAGATCTGTCAGATGTTCTAACAATTTTGGCCACCACTGTAAATATGACTCATTACAAAATGCAGGCTATTTGGTTTTGTTGATGTTTGACAGGCCATAAAAAAGTCATTAGCACACACAAAAGTACAACCAAACTTAAAATTTATCATAACTTACCTTATAGCTTCATAATTTCATAGAATGTAACAAACCAGTCTACCTTAAATGAACATCATCCACCATTTTCTGAAACCGGTCGGCCTGTTCAGGGTTGCGGGGGGTCTGGAGCCTATCCCAGAGGCTAGGGGCACAAGGCGTGGGACGACCCAGGACGGGGCACCAGCCCATCACAGGACACATGCACACCGATGGGCAATTTGGTAACTCCAATTAGCCTAGATTAACAATTGACATTTTTTTTATCAACCAGATGGCTCCGGTGCCTCTTACCTGAGGGATGGCGCAGAAGTTGAAGACGCTCTGATTGCGGAGGCGTGTCAGGTAGCTGATCACATCGGGGACATGGCGAAGCGCGTCAGTGACCAGCAGATTGAGGCAAGAGAGAGCAGCGTCTAGGTTCTGGGGCTGGGCCAGGTCCTCCAGCCTGGAGGCGAACTGGCTCCAAGCCTAGGGTACAGCAGAAGACCAAAATAAAGACTTACATACTGCTTCCATACTGAGGCATTATAAAAGCTTCAGCTTGGTATGCAAGTCCATACATCAAAAACCCAACTCTTGATTCGGGCTAAACAAATGTTTGTAGTAGCAGCGCAGTGAAGTTGACAAATTTTATTTGTCTTTATTAACGCTTAGGGTGGGCGTTAAGGCGCACCTCGGTGGGCCAGAAGGACCGACCCTCTTGCTGGTCTTCCAGGTAGTCACGTATGATGTTGGTCTTCTGCAGAAACAGACCCATGGAGTTGGCCAGCTCAGTGTCCCTGCCGACCTCGGGGTCTTCCAGCCGGGAGGCCGAGAAGAGGCGGGAAAGCCCGATGCCCACCAGGCCAGCCACATAGTGGCAGTACTGCAGAGACGGGAACCATCAGTCTGGTGAAATCTGCCATCTCACTGGCAGGGTCAGCAAACATTACTCAAGAAAGTCATACAACAGCATAACATACTCTAATCTCAAAGAAATTAGGGAATACAGTAAATACAACTTCAAGGTTAAAGTCTCCAAACTCTTACTGCTTTAAGATCGGTTATTCATTGTTAGTGCCAATCACAGTGCTATTAATTTTCACTCTGACAGGAAAACCCATACATGGGTCTGATTCTGCTCATCACCTTCTAAGACTGGAAATTCACCGTCAGACATCAGCAGGAGACATTTATGTTAGTGTGTAAAAATAAAAGCACGCCTTGTGTAAATTTCGTACTTTTCTGACCTGACAGTCAAGAAAATCTAAATTCTTAAAACAATTTCTATATGACAGTATTTAAATATAAAGGCAGTGAAACACAAAATGCTGAGCAATGCTATTTATAATCTTAAATAAAACGGGTATTGGCCTCCCGCTGGGGGGGGGGGGCTATAATATTTGTGCTCCTGTTTGCTACCTTGTCCCACTCCTTCATGGAGCCCACTTTCTTCTCCAGGAACTCAGCCATCCCAACCCCCATGCGGCGGCAGATGTCCGATATGACGTCTCGGTACTCTTGGCCCAAGTTCCGGAACTCTACGGAAATCTGCACAGCGAAAAGAGGAAACGCGCTGCAGGTGATGGATGAGGCAGCACGCAGGGGGAGAGACAGGGAGTGAAAGGCGCAGGACGCCGGCTTCAGCGAGCTTCTCATGCAAACATAACTAAAGCGACCTGGGGTACATACTTCTGAGCTCATCCGTTTTCTTGAATTGCTTAATCAGTACTGGGTCACCGTGACCCTGGAGCGTATTCCAGGAGTATAGGACATGAGGGAGAGGATACCCAGGATGGGATGCCAGTCCATCATAGGGCACACACAACTGGTAATTTAGAGACACACACAAGCACAGAGCCAGGGTAGGAGTCAAACCCACAACCTTCTGTAGAAACTGCCAATGTCTCTCCCTGCAGTGAGCCTCCCACCCAGCCAGGAAGTCACTGCCCACACCTGGTGGAGGTGCGTCGGAGGACACTGACCGTGGGGAAGTCCTCCAGCACCTGGCGGTCCTTCTCCCGGCTCTCGGTGAAGCGCCACTCGGGTTGGTACAGGAAGCTGTGGAAGTCCTGCAGCAGCGGCACCTTCTTCTCCAGAGGGATGCTCATGTCGTCCTCCACCGTGTCCAGGGCCCGCAGCACCAGGTAGAAGATGCACACAGCCTGGCTGGAGACAGCGAAGGATAAGGGGCCGGCAGTGGACTCCTGCATTACTGTGGCTCTGTTACTAGTATATGGACAAATACATCAATCCTCGTTGTTTTTATAATAATTATTTTACAGAGATACATTGGTATAGCAGTCACTATGCAGCTAGATCTGGAGGTGGGTTGCGGCGTTGATAGATGATTTAGATTTTCTGCTGTAACCTTTCCCATGGAGACCCCCCCCCCAACCAACCCAAATACAATCGTATTTAAAGCAACTTATTTTAGACACCTAGCGCCCCCTCCAGGCGAAGCGCGGTATAACCGCGTTTCAGCCGCGGCGCGGTCGGAGAAGCTCGAGCACAGTCAGCGTCGGGGTTTTAAGCACCGCCGTGCACATGTCCGATTGTACTTAAACGTTTCACCACGGCACTGCAATAATTACTTTCCAAACCTAAACAAGCTGTCTATTTCTGTCATTAAGGCGGTTTCCACTTGTTGCGAAAGAGCTGTTGGGAAACTTTTGGTAGGCCTATTAAGCCAGCTTTTTATATATATAAATAAATACTAAAGCCAATCGTGCACCCTTGTATCGCGTGCTTTAATGTTACCCAAGGTCGAGGGGAAACGATCTGCCCCCCAACTTGTGCACTGCACACGCGTAACACCTGGCAGGCAAAGGACGAGCTTTGTTTAGCGCTAACTACCTCCAGTCACGCCCCCGTCTCGGGAGAGCACGGAGCGGCCAGCGGGGACCGAGCCGCGGGGAGCGCACGGCGCCGCTTACCGCAGCTCCCCGTCCAGCGCCTGGATGACCGCGGCGAAGCTCCGGCTCGTCTGGTTCAGATAGAGGAAGCACGTCCGCATGGTCTCGGTCATGGTTTCCTGGCAGGAGAAACAGATAAATACGGGCCGCGGGTGCGGGGCGGCCGTCCGGATCGGCCAGCGCCTCTCCCAGGCTCCCCTCTCGCAGAGGCGCCCCGCGGAGAGCCCCGGCCGGGGGGGAGCGGCCGCGCTCCTCGGCGCCACGACCAGGGTGCGTTTGAAGGCCGAGAGGGAAGCCGTGCCCTTACAACAAGCCCCAGCCATATGTAGATCCGACGCGCTTTCCGGCCCACGGACACAAAACGAAAGAAGTATAAATATACTGCGTCCCGATGGTCGTCTGCAGAGCCGCTACGGCGGCTGGCGTGGCCCGTTACCCCACCCTGCGCAATGAAAACTTTACTGCATGCCAGTGCAATCCCGCCCAGCACCTCTGAACATGTTTCCACTATGTTTGCACAAGTTCAGAAGAAAAAAGAAGCACACAATGCTGCCATTTATCATTTTTTTCAAGTTTCTAATTGCAATATTTTTATTGCATAGAAGACTACTGCATCCAACTTAAAACTACAGCCCTCAATATAGAACAAATAAAGTCATCTCTCTCAAAAAGTGCCACTGGAGAACCTTTCCCGGTACTTGAACCAAAAAACCCTCGCGTTAAGCCCCCTTACATTATGTCTTATATTATTATTATTATTATTATATCTGCTTAACCTCACATATCTGTCTGAATGAGTGTCATCTTCTTTAAATGGCCCTTATATGTTGAACTCAATTATGCAGATTATTTTTTTCCCTATTATAAACAGTTTTACAGCCGGTCGCTGTAAGGGGAAATAGCTCCGTTCTGGATCAACACAAGTAAACATCGAAAGGGCAGTTTTAGGAAGCGAAAGAGGAGCTTCTGGGCTGCTTGGCGACGGCGGCGCGGCTGCCCCCTACCGGCGAGTTCGCGAAAGCGCTCGCAGCATCCAGCGCACGTCCATGCGGATACCCATAGGCGGCCCTGGCCCCCAGTTAGGGGTTCGTCGCCCCCCCCCCTCTTGGCCCTAGTTAGGGGTTCTTGGCCCCCCCCCCCCCCCCCCCCCCCCCC
>JAODKL010000039.1:17690947-17713446 GCA_026780765.1 Petrocephalus schoutedeni
GGGGGTCTTTGCCCCCCCCCCCCCCCCGGGCCCCAGTTAGGGGCCTCCAAATTACTATAGGACGTGTTTTTCAAGCGAGTTCCCTGAAGATGGCAATACTATTATAATAACAAATTCGCCGTGAAAGTCCGGAAATGCCCCCCCGCAGCAAGCACGGGCCCCGGAGCGGATACCAGCCCAGGCATAGCCACCAAAAGCCCTTAGTGTCACTTGGTAACAAGATTGTTCTCCGAGAACAGCACGCTCCATCTGCTCACATCACATGGTTTAGACGGCAATCATAACAATATACACCCAGGTAATACGTGCCCTTGTACGACAATGGCTACATTATTAAGTTTCCGTGTTAATACGCGGTTGCTCAGAAATAAATACAGGTCTTTATTCCGTAAATGGTTCCTCAAAATTTGAACCTGCGCACCGCACGCATATTTTAAGGCTGATGTTGCAAAGCAGGACATCTGAAATTAGGAAATACACGAAAATAAAAAGCTATTCCCACCTCTAGGATGTGATGCCGGCGGACCTGTGTAAGATGCTGGAGTTATGGCTAAATGCAGGTGACAAAAGGCACCTAGCTACGGCTACTCACATAATCCAATTTAGGCATGACAGTGCGACAGCCTCCCATTTTAAATTTCAAGAGGTTGTACATCTCCTCTGGATGGCCGAGCGACTTAACTATATCCATTTTGTTGCCGGAATACGATCGGATTTAACTTGCTTCCGAACAACCTGCTGAGCTGTACAACCGGCAAACGAAGCCTCTTGTTTTCTGTCATTCGAGTAGCATCACGCTGCAGCGCCTCGACCCGCCCCGCCGGGAGCACCACATTCCGATTGGCCGATCGTCATATGGAGCGATGCCGCTGATTGGACGGCCGACCATGGGCTCAGCGCGAGGCGGCCTTCAGAGCGGACAGGAGAGGCTGATGTGACGTCCCGCCCCATTAGAAGAAGGAGGGGTTTGCAGTGAAAGCCCGCTGATTGGGCCAAACTCTGATTACGTTCCTGGCCTCACTGATTGATCCGGGATCTTCTTACTTGCCGGCGGGATTTAAATCCCACAATAAGCTGTCTGATGATGAGTAATTTATTTGGTTCAATATACGTCTGTCTGAAATGCCCACAAGTCACGCTGCCAAGTGGAAGGTGTGCTGTTAAACTATGTATCTGTTAGTTAACAGATTTAAACATAAATCAAGTTCGACGCTGATGAATTAAGTAAACTAGAAAGTCAAATAGTTTGTTCATTTGGTAAATGACCTTGACTACATCTACGTCACAAACATAGTTCTATCTGTTAACGCCAATCACAGAAAACAAATTATTATAACAAATATTTTATTATGGATTTGTTAGCTGTTTTACAAGGTGGCCGAATATCTATTACAATAAATGCTGTGTTTTTTACAAGCTTGATCCAAAAAAATCAAATTATGTACGTATACTATTGTAGAATATAGTGTGTATAAGATAAGAGTTGTGAATGGACTTTGGAACTGCTAAAAAGAGGTATTAATGATTCAAATATATCAGCATAATAATAATGTAATAATAATATCAGCTTCAAGAAATCCCCTAAGATCCATCTATTCCTGGAATTCCTCTACTAGCCTGATGCCTCGTTACGTTCCTTAAACGTTCTTATGTTGCACGTCTGATTAAGGATTAGCCTCATTAGGTTCTTGCTTTGTTAGTAATTGCTGTGTAGCTCCTACTCCAATACTACTCACACTTGTATCAGGGGATTTTTGGAAGCTCAGCCTAGCCGCTCTTATTGCTATCTGACTCCGTGACAGCACGGTTTGCAACGTGCTGTTTGCTTCACGTGTACGTCGCTTTGGATAAAAGGGTCTGCTAAATACGTTAAATGTAAATACATAAAGGAACATGGGTTTCCATGCTGACATGTAATGCTAATAAAATTACAACTAAACGCGGTTTTTGTTACCTATATTTCTTGGGGTAATGTGTGCTGACACAAATAAATTGCCTTTCATTTCGTAACTGGGTGGACAAGGCGAGCCGTCAGTGGCTCAGTAGATGGCGTTATTGGGTCACACCTCAAGGCCGGGGCCGTAATTCCCGTCTCTGCTATATATGTGTAATTTTTCTGACTTCCCTGTGTTCATGTGGTGCTTCCTGTAAGGACCCTGGTTTCTTAACGCAGACTAAAACTGTTTGGTTTATGTGCAGGATGAATGACCACGAAAAAGGATTTGATTGTATTGACCGATTTCATTTTCAATGCTTTTGCAAAAATTTTAAATTAGTTATAACAGTCTTTCAGCATACCAGACTGTAAAAGGTATTTTCATAAAATTATGACCGGCACTCTCCCCCATAGTTATTCTTGTCACCGAGGTTACATATACCACAGCATATCTTATTTCTTGCTTTTCTGATATGCTGGTGATCTGGGTCGTACTGTGGAGGTGCACGTGTCTGTTATTGTCCTCAGTATTAA
The DNA here is from genome assembly GCA_026780765.1 of Petrocephalus schoutedeni. Taxonomy (NCBI): domain Eukaryota; kingdom Metazoa; phylum Chordata; class Actinopteri; order Osteoglossiformes; family Mormyridae; genus Petrocephalus; species Petrocephalus schoutedeni. The sequence goes on from JAODKL010000039.1 coordinate 17,693,418, forward strand.
AACAGGTACTACCCAAAGAGGTCACGTGGGTTACCATTCTGCAAGGGGGCGTCTCAGCCTTCACACCACCCTAATGTCAGCCAGCAGACATATATGCACGAAAGCGTCACACAGACTGCGACAAGCCAGCCTTACTCCAACACGTTTCCTTCACTTTATTGCTGAAATTGGCGCGCAAAAGAGCATGGTGCCCGCGCTGCCTCAGCCTTGAGACAGAGAGCAGCTTTGTTGTCGTCTCAGATTTCAAGGGAATATAAGAAATACATACAATTATTATGGAGTGAATTCATATACATGTAACGGTATGGTTGTATATTTATTGGTAAGTCCATTCTACGATATTCCATAATTTATCAAAAGAAGATGTTTAAAGTCCATAAGTCTCTCTGCTTGGAGTAAGCAGGTATCATCATTCAGTTCTGTGGCTGAGAAGTCTTTAATGATTTCTGTCAGAATGCATTCACATTTACCTTATGTCGATATTGCCTTCTAACAAAGAGAAAGTAAAGAAAAATCAAAGAGAAATGTTGATTTAAATCATAATAAATACTACAAACCAGGCTAAAAATACATAACACCATCTCCAATGATGTTAACAACATTTTAAAAAGAATTGAAATATTGCTAATGTATAAGGCTGAATTTCTGAGAAGCATGATCCCAGGGCTCTTGCTGTCACCCCAGTGTCAGTATTGACAGCTGTTAGCATGAATTAGCTATGAATATGCTAACACCCACCGGGCAAGGCTTTATTTCCTGTGTATTTGCTGATTGGCACACAGAAGCAGGACTTGAACACTGCACTTTGCCTGATACCAAATCGCATTTCTGTGGTAGAGTGAGTCACATTGGCCAGGATCCATCTTACAAAGTGTGAGGGTGACATACAGAACATTAATATAAAATTACACATGCTAGAGGCATCTAATGGAGTGATCCAGACGACACAATGGTAACTTTTCTCTGAAGAGTGCTTTTGATGCTCGGTGGTGACCTTTGGGCTTACAGTTAGCTGAATACACTTTCTTTCTGCACAATACCTTACGGTTTTTTTCTTTTTGGTCAATCAACTGCAGATCCAAATACCCTGGCAGCTGAGGTCCTCTGGGCCATTGTTCTCATGCTACTCTCCATCTTTAAATGAACTCAAATCTTGTGACTCGGAGTCTCGAGCAAGGCGATGTAAGAGTCATGAGAGAGTCAGTGCAGGCTTTCTTCCCACGGTGTTTCTTTTACAGATTTAAAACACAACAAGATACAGCAACGGCAAATTATAAAAACAATGATGACTTGGAAAAAGGAGCAGGCAGCAAACTAATGTATATCTCCATGCTAACATGGGTGTGCGAGCCGCTTGCCATAGCGCGGACATAAAGCTACGGCCCACAAGGGGTCTATGACTCTCTGCTGCCACACCTACGGGCCGCCCCGGGGGAGCTCAGCAGCCACGGACACTCAGCGACGTGCAGGCAGCCTCAGGCTAGTACAAGGCTGCTCCATGGCTCAGTCTTGGAGCTGGAGGGCCCTGGGTGCCCCCCAGGGGATAGCTTGAGAGGGGTGTTGCTGTGGACACTCCTGTATCCAGTGATGGATGGCACCTGCACACAACAGTAATACGATAAGTTTAGGTGCTGACAGGTTGCTTTGCTGGTGCTACCCTCTGCTGTTAATGACCTCAGATTACGTAGGCTCAGTCGAGCGAGCATTGTTATTTCAAAACTACTTATGCCAACAGCTTTATGGTCATTTCTATGCAGGAAGTCATTTACTGAAATGCTTCAGGATGGGTGTCTTAAAATTCCGCATATGCACGCCTCCCTTGCCTGTGGATGCATGCCGTGCTGTGGGTACAAGGCTGTGTTCTCTGGCTCCGCCTTCACTGGCCGCAGCTCCTCCGTGCTCCTGCTGGCGTTCCTGGGGCTGGTGGGGGCGTGGCTCTCGCCCACAGGTGTACCAGATTTAGACTTATTCAGGTTCTTAGGTTTGCGTTTGCGAGTCTGAATGCCGTCCTTCTTCATGGCCAAGGGGCGAGGGACCTAAAGATAAGCATTTAGGACTGATGTTTCACCACTTATTTCCGCCAACAATATCAATCCACTCATTTTTTGTTTCTTGCTATCAACGTCAGGTACGATGAAGTATTCGCACGTCGTGAAGAACGAAGACTAATCTGGAGTGACATAATACCCTTTTTCAGAGAAATTTTTTTCAGCAAATCAGCCAAAACTTTTTCCTCAGAGTAAATAAGTGCGTTGAGTGTGTGCTTTAAAATCCACCAAGTCCCTGTGTGAAACACCAAGGGTGTGACATCATGCATCAGGAGAATGTTTCACCAGCATATTTGCCATGGCAAACATGTTTTTTAATAATATTTATTATGTAATGGAATCAATGACGTATAATCATGACCCCTACGATAAATTTTGCCTGGCCACACGTATGCATACAGATAAAATCCCCGTTACAATGTGTGCAAAGCCTGAGGTGGCCGTAAGCGGTTACTATGCCCTCACTTCTGCGACAAGCCTCAGCGTTCCCCCAGTATCTAGCGATTTCCAGAGCAAAAACGTGCTCCTCACCCCATGCAGCTTCATGTACAGGCCGCAGGCATTGCACACGGGCTCCCCCTCGGCATTACGGCGCCACAGTGTGGTCGTGGTGGTGTGACAGTTTGTGCAGGACAGACCAACTCTCCTCGAGGCACTCTGAAAGACAAATTATTACATTTCCCACATTACTGTTTTAATATGGACACGTTTTAACGTATTAATATCAGAGGCGGGCAAAGTAAAAGTAAAAAGTAAAAATCCAGACCAGGATTTTGTTTCAACCAAGTAGTTGAGTACTCTGTAACTGAGACAGTCTGAGTTACAGAGTACTCAACTACTTGGTTGAAACTAAATCCTGGTCTGGATTTTTACTTTTTACTTTTACTTTGCCCGCCGCTGATTAATATTAAACATTATTCCTCATTAGGCTCCAGCTGCACCGTGATGGTGTGCTGGAGAAGCGATAGGAAGAATAATGGATGGGTGAATTCTCATTCAAATAAAGCTTTTTTTCTTTTGTTCAGAAAAGAATATCCTTTTTTTAGCAAACAAATACAAAATAAACAGCAGCATGATAAAAAATGACCCCTTTGCAATAGATGGTTTATGCTTTTAAAATAACAAATTGGAGCAGTACGAATTATTAATCCTTGGTAACCAGACAGTTCAGACTGGCCAGACTCACCAGGCGCCTCTGCGGTTTAATGAGGGGTCGGTTGATGCCGTTCATCTTGTGGTAGAGGCCGCAAGCGTTGCACAGGTAGTGCCCCGTGCCGTCCCGCCGCCACAGGGGCGTGGACATGGCCCCGCAGTTGACACATTCCCGCCCCTCCGCAAAGTCATCGAACAGCTCTGAGGACAAGAGACAGGACTAAAATGCTGTCCGTCACCGGCAGTTTGTCTAGTCCAATGACCAAACCCCTGAAGCTACTGATGGCAAAAATCCATCCATCCATCCATTGTCCAACCCACTTTTTCCCTATAGGGGTCACGGGGGGTCAGGGGCCTATCCCGGAAGCTACAGGCACGAGGTGGGGAACAACCCAGGATGGGGGGACAGCCCATCACAGGGCACACTCACACACTATTCACTCACACATGCACACCCGATGGCAAAAATTAGGTCTTAAATCCCTTAGTGGGCGGGATTACCTAGTGCTGCCAATCACAAGTTTAACCCACCTATTTATTCCTTGATTGGTTCCCATCAGTGTAAATCAGGAAGTGATTGGCAGTGTCCAGTAATCCCACCCACTGTTGGCTTTAGAGCCTCGTGTCTTTCATCACTATCAGGAAGCTCTGAAATCTTATACAGTTATTTTACTTTAATATATTGTCTCGCCAAAACAGCAGAAAATTTCAAAAATAGACATTTAGTTTAGTTTTTAAATCATGACAAAAGCCACTCCGTTTGACCAAAAATTACAGCAACGAGTCATCCATGTGTTTCCCAGTCTGGTCCTTGGGGAGCCATGGATAATCCCCGTTTCCGGGAGCCGGGGGGAAATAAAAACGTGCACCGCCCGTGGGCCCCCGAGAACCGGGTTGGGATGTCTTGGAGGGTAGGGGCCAGATAGTGCTAGTGACTGGCGGGCACTTGGTGTGATCAAGCGAACTGGCCAGTTCATGCTGGACACAGATACGCAACCAGCTCCATCAAGGTTGGTGACAAACTCATAGCAGGAGGCCGTGCTAATTAGCTAAGTGCTAATGCTGGGCAAAAGCCAGCCACAAAAGCACGTGCCTGTCGGCCGTCTGCATATGCATGAAACAGCTTTGCTTTCTTTGTACATCAGGTTAACCACGGGAAATGCATATGGGGGCTGCCGTTAAATAAGCAGGGTGAAAATGATTGAAAACATTCAATATACAATTTTCTACACCAAATGAAATTAGTGCCAGCACACATACTGCACACCCTCTTTCCAAATGGCCGGTTTCACATTTAATTACAAAACCACAAAAGTGGGGGAATATACAATTTCTTAAAGTACACTGAATCAAAGTTCAGAAACGGTGATTATGGGACTTCCTAACGCCGCTGTACTGGGATCAGCGGAAGGCGGCAGATCCGGGCATTTCTGTAACTGCTTTATCTGCGCATTGGAGGCAGGGAGATGTTTTGCTTTGGGATGAAAAGAATTGGACACTAAACCGAGTGACTCTCAGTACGTGAGACCTTTTTTTTAATTCTTAAATATATATATATATATATATATTACATGTATATTGTATATTACAAATAATAATATAAATATATATTTAATATTATATATATATATGTGTACTGTATATATATATATGAAATGTATGGAAGTTATACTTGTTTCAAACTACTATATATATATATATATATGTATATATATATATAGTAGTTTGAAACAAGTATAACTTCGATACATTTTCATTTCTGAAGGTTAATACATAGAATAGTCTAACAGACAAATATTTTGCCGCTGTTTAGTTTCTCAGGTGAATAGGTAGGAGCTGTAATGTTTTAACAAAACGGTCAGCAATATTCGATATGTCACCTGCCAAACAGAAACGTTCTTCAAAGCGAGCTGTAAAAACACAATTTTTCCGGAAAATCGGAAAATACTCCCTTTTGTAATATTTCATATATGTAAAAGTGTTGAACTCTAAAACCCGGTGCCTATCGTCCACGTACTCGCCTTTCACAGTTAATAGACGTGATCTTCCCCAGTGACTAACTTAGACCTACTTTACTTTCAGCACCACGGAGAGAGAACCTGTTTTTCTGCAGGTACAAAAGGGTTGACGGCATGTAGTTACATTGTTTTAGCCATTCCTAGGCGCCTAGCGTGAGTCCGGCACTGTCCAAGCGGTCATGAAGACGTCCGGAAACAGCCAGCTAGATTTCCATGCGCCTGGTCGACGTCACTCAAGAATGTTACTTTTCTAATCCATAAATAGGCTTATATACACTGCCTTCTAGGTAATAGGTTTTTCGAATCCACTGAAAATAGGTATAATTTATATTAGGATTTCCTTCTAGCACGCTTATCGTCAAATTAGCCGAACATTTTGCTACGCAGATGCAGAAGGAGGAACAATAATCGGAGATGTTTAGTGTTCCCGTATCACCGTCAGCTGACACTGGCGAAGAGTATTTCACGCGTAAAGCGTTCTCCGAAATCTTTAACTAGAGATTATTCCTTCAGTACGTCAAAATATTACCTAATCAGTCAGCAAACACATAAAAACAGATAGATAGATACTAATTAAAACTAATTAAATATTTAAAGAGCGCAGGTATTACATGTATGTATTAAATATACAAAATATACTCCAAATAATAATAATAATATTAATAATAATAATAATAATAATACAAATCGTGCTGTTTAGTTTTTGTCCTTAGCATGTAGTTTTAGACCTTTAATGAAGCCGGAATAATAATGGCCGGGATAATAATGACCGGGATAATAGGCCTATTTCTTTCTCTCAGTGTTCTGTCTACCTGGATAAACGATCGCGTTCTGCTTCTCTTCTACTTTATCTCTTGATTATAGTTGCCAATAAACTACCAGGAAATTATTTTTGACCAGGCCAAACAAGCTTATCGCTGATTCGAACACGGCAGGTGCGAGAAAAGGCAGTAGCGGTATTATTTATTAAAAACGGTGGGTCCATTATATTCAGACTCTTTCCAAGCACCGATTGCGCGACACGTGAGAAATTAATTTTTATTGGATCGTTACTTCAGTAAGTCAGTTTATTAAATCAATTTATTCGCAGTGGAACAAGCAAGTTTTTGACTTAGTCAGCTTTTTCTGCTACTGCGGAGGATTTTCAAAATAGTGATAAAATATTGATACTTTTACATCTAGTTTATTTCAGACTCAAGTTACTCAAAATTTTTACGAATGCTAAAAAACTAGAATTTGAGATAAATATTGTGCCAGAATACTGTGAGAAATACAGATATAAAAATCCAAAAAGCCACGATTTTTTATTTGAATTATCTATAGTTAATTGGTTGCGCCAGAATAACAAACAGAAGTGTGTCGATATATCCAAACTTTATCGTACGCTTTTGATCAGTTTTGTCATTATTGCTAGAAACACAATTGCAAGACTAAGTGCTTAAAACCCCCTTCAAAATACCTGAAGGTGTATTTTATATCAATATAAATGTGTGATTAATATTTGGCCGATTCAAGCTAAGAAAGTTAAACTGATAAGCCACAATTCTAAAGCGCTGCAGTATTGTATATACAATGCATATACTAATGCATATACATTACTGTACACCACGAATAAGGACGACATCGAGGCTCCCTTAACGTAGTGTCGAATTGGTGAAAGTCGGGAAAAAATTAAAGTCGAGTGAATAGCAATGCCTGGGTCAGATACATTCAAGATTAACTGTTAGATTATTTAATTGTATCTATACACATGTGTTGTTCTTCTTAAAAAATACACGATACAAGAAAACGAAAACGGCATACAGTATTAATTGTCTGCGGCTTTCTTCAGCAAATTATTCCAAGCTTGTGCGGTAATACATAAAACACTATTGTATCCGTAATCGTTAAATATAAAGGTACTCTTCGGTATAAAGAAATAGACCTTTGGTGATTATTATAAGGAAGAGGGAATATTCGGGTATGTCGCAGCATAAAAGCCGCATTTAAACATCCTTGTGAATTCAACTAGGGCGGCATTGAAATGAAAACCTTAAACACGATTATTAAGGTGAAAGGGACTTTTGAAGTGTGGACTTAATTCATTCGTTTTATGAATACTTTAACCTGGTAGGAAAGCGGGGATTTAACTTTTTTCTCTCTGAATCATGAAACCAAACACATAGGCCTCAGGTACATAGCTCAGCATATCGTTTTCATTGCTATTTGCAAAGGAGATATGCATAGTGGTGTGTACACAGTCACTTTGGGCTAGGAGTCTTTGGACTTATATATTAATCTTCTAAATGCGCATTAATTCCTTACCTATATTAGGGTGCCTACCAGCGCCCGCTGGACCAGCAGATTGTAGGTTATGCAGTACGGAGCTGTCAAAGGACGACGAAGGCCACGTCCCTCCGATATTCGGGCTCACATAAGCCGGGTACGGACTGTGATACGACCCACCGATCCCCCGCGTTCCGTAGTGCTCCCTGCCGTTGGTGGAGATGTTCAGGGGGCTGTTGTAACTTGCCGTCTCTCGGACCGAGCCGACCCCAGAGCTGAGGGGGGGACTGGTGGAGAAGGCGAAACGGGATGATACGGGAGAGTGGTGCGAGCTCCCCGTGTTGTAGGAAGGGACGGGATCCGCGCCGGGCTGGACCCAGCCGGAATGGCTGGACACCGAGCCGGCCTGCTGCGAAGCCGCATGCGTCTGAAGGTAAGGCAAGGCTGGGATCATGGCTGTAACCCGTGTAGTCGGGACGTAGACGGGCGAGGTAGCGGCGGAGTTGTGCAAAAAGCCAGGCTCGTAGGATGGCCCATGGTTTGTCGCCATTGTTATGCCCTGGTACATATCCACGCCGCGGAGGTGCTCATTCGCATTGGCAACCTGGGAAATGGATTCGCCGGCTGTCAGGGTCCCTGGCGGCGCATGAGGAATCACTTGTAATCCGACGGAAAAGTTCAGTGTTTTTCAACTTCGAACTGAACTTTGTCATCCAGACGAAGGGAGCATTTCTACACCCTTAGACCGCCAATTCCTTTGGTGATGTTAAAGATTTTTAAAATAAAACGCAGTTCACAGCATGAATGTGAAAACAATAATGTCTAAGGCTGTGTGTAATGAGATTATGCCTGTGCGCCCCCGCAAAAGGCACAGAGCTGCCAAACTGACTTCTGCTTAGTTAATCTCTCTCTCCCTCTCTCTCTCTTTCTCTCTCTCTCTCTCCTTCTTTGCCACCTCCTCCCCACTAACACAGCAAACCACAGCTAAATACACCCTTTTAAAACGTTTATATACCTTCCCCTGTTCTTTAAAGATTTGCGCTGAATTAATTTGTTTAGATTGCTTTATGTGTGTTAATTATTGGACAGCGATTTGAGGCCATTACTGTGAATAAATTCATCATTTTAATGGCACCTGTGTGGGTCTATAGGTATAGGCACGGACTTTTTTTGCATGTATGATAATCGTACAGTTCCGCCATAAAACAGACAATCGAGGATATCAAACAATCCGCTGCACGGTAAAATGTAACACAATCAGCATGTATTTGAAAATCCGTAAGATATTTTTCTGTTTGTTCTCTGGATATTGTTGTCATGCCTGGGGTGTAATATAAAGGTCGTCACATTTTGTATAACCTTTTAAAATAAACGATACGCATGCAGTTGTATTAATGTGAACATTAACAACGCTTATTGAACTGGTGTTTGTGATATTTTGTCTGGCACTAAACTGTAGACAAATATCGTCAAAATGACAAATGAAGTTGTTTTTGTGCAAGGTGACAGTGTGCGACGCCAGTTAGTCCATTTTTCATAATCGGAAGTCGTGCAGCATTCTTGCGGAGTAATTTATACATGTCACCAACATGTTGTCTGCGTATGACAGCCAAATCCTCCTTATAAATCACAGATGTGATCGGAATAAAGGTCTTGGGGAGTTTAATACGCTGTAAGGATCGATTGCAGTAACTTGCACGGTACAATTTATAGCATGATTTCAGGTAGGTTGTAGCCAAAACCTTTGTTTAGCAAAGATACTCGTCGTGTCAGTTAAACAGCTATTGATTTGCGTAAAAATAATTGCGCGTAGCTACTCATAAACAGACACTAATGAATTAAACCCCAAAACAGAACAGTAGACCGAATTTTAAAAAGCACTGATTGACCAAAGATCATAAATATTTGTGGTTATCTATTTTCCTTTAAAAAAAATAAAGAATATCCTATTGCTCACTATAAATGTACTAAAATAATCGCAATAGCAATATCGAATATTTATCTACAGCTACCTCATTAAAGACAAAAACCATAACAAGAACAGAGTAACAGTAAACTTAATCCAAATGTACTATGCAAACGAATTCTTTCAATTTGATTTGGCCCACTGTTACTGCAACGTTTATCATTTTGTATAAATTATTATGTAATTTTTTGTAATTATTATGTACATTTCTGAAATCCGTTTCAAATTTGGTGAGTCGTAATAGGCCAGTACTTTTGCAATTACAGTTTTAAATACGGATCACGGCAGTGCTATATACATACATACACACACACACACACACACACATATATATATATATATATATATATACACTTCAACAAACTGTGGCCTATCTTGTAAATGCGCCAGACATCGGGGTCGGGGAAGCGTATAACAGCTGCTAAATTTAGTTAATACATCCGAAAAATGCATCACCACCAAATAATTGTATCAGGTTAAATAAACACAATATATAACGCGGAGCTTTTCGTGATGTTGTGGTCTTATTGTTTTAGCAGCTAACATTTTGTGTTGTACATCTGATGATCAGAAGATAATCAGATCAAGCATATGCTCAGAACTCAAATCACCCACTGCTATCAATCAGGCTGCACGATAGCATCATTGTGGCGGCAATGATCGCTTCACTAAGTAGCGCTGTATTTGCATTGAAATAACAGATATGTGATAAGGGCGGAGTGGATGCTCAGAACCTAGCGAGTTTATAATTTTGTTGTAAGGGCGTAACCACTGACCACTATGATGCAGAAGATGCAGACTTGGCAACAGCGAACGATTGTTCGAAAATTGGACATTAGCGGGCAAATAATCAACGTGATTTATCCCCTCGTCATTTGAAACTGTTGCTGATTGGGGGTTGATAATAGCTCTGAATATAAACGACGCTTCCAATAAGCTGAAGTTATTGTCTTCGTATTTTTCTACAGCTGTTTGGCCGCGTATCGAAAACTGGTGTCCAAACAGGATGTTCGAGACGACGCCGTGGCTGCCTTGGGACGTACGCTAACCTCGAAGAAGACGAAAATAAGCAGACGGTTCCTGTATCCGCTCAGGATAAATTCCAACTCAAAAGCATATTTGTTTGAAACTGCTTCGGGCTTTATTAAGATAAATCCTACTGATTAATGTCATTCTACCTGATGGCCATACTATTTTTTAATTGACATTTAAATGCATGGTCCCCTTTATTAAAGTTTATATATAGGTTTAAATATAGTATTTATTCAAGATTAAATATAGGCCGAACTGTTATACATTTTAGAACATTGGTGTTACATTACAGTACAAAAACTGCCGCAAGTCGCAAGTGCATTTTATTTAAATTGCAGACTGGAATTTTGGCAGTATCTTGGCCGTTTGGACGAGAATATACGACTCTGGTCACCGTTATTGTCTTTTAAACCGACCCAGAATAAAACTTCAATAATTTCCTCAGTATGTGTAAGCAGGTTTAATGCAAAGCCATACGCCAGTATTCTACAAAAATGCATTAGCTATAGCTCGGCGTACTGTGCCATTGAATATGACGTTTGTTAGAACTCTTAATTGAATTTCAGCTTTTAAATATTTAAAATGTAAATATATATACCTATGTGACTCCCTTTAACATTAAAGTACGAAGCTGTGTCGTATGTTATTGCAAATTCCCTGGAACGGACCCTTTAATCTGTAAATCTTTAATGCCAAGATTCGAGAGCCATAACACAATATAGATAAATGCGTAGCAGTAACGTGGTAACACACGGCCATCTTAGAGTTTAGGGATCTAATCACTTGGGGTCATTGATTACAACAAATTTAAAAAATATTGGACTTGACAGATATTAGATCTAATAAATTATTATATATCTTGACTGTGAAACGGATATACAGTGTGTAGGGATTTCATTTTGTCGTTGTCATTCACAGATATTTTATCTTATATTATAAAATTTCAGACATTACAAAATAAATCCATAAAATAAATTAATCCCTTAAATATAGACAATAAAGTGAGCATAATTTCAGTTACATGAATTTGCTTTCTTGAAAGTCACATTAATTACAAACCAAATGTCTACAAGCGGTGTAAATGACGAAGCGTGGCTGCCATTGAACTCCGTGAGAAAAATGACGGTCTGCGAGGGACGTCAGCTAATGCGGGGGAAATTTGCACCGAGCCGAAGGAAAATATTTCGTACTCCAGTGGATTTGGGGAAATGTGTAAATGAAATCTTTTTACCAGGCTGTTCGTAAAGGTTTCATCGACAGCGATTATTTTAAAATGAATGAGATGCATTTAAACTGCTAAGAGGGGTGTTCGGGCACGGTCCTAAGGTCATGGCAGCGATTTTATTAAGGCTTACTTGAAAAATAAACTCTAAAGCTAGGCGTATATTGAATAATTATTTAGTTCAGTAATAACTGCGGCGATTTTCTGTTCTCTTTGTTCATATACAAACAAAGTAATTAATGTTGTTTTGTGATCATTTCACAAGAACATCTGGGTGCATTGAATTGTATTTGGGACCATGTTTTTAGATTCCGTACTAGGGCAAAATAATATGTAATGAGAAACATTAAAATGCAACGTCTGTGTTAATATATAAGCACCCTCAGTGTTAAATGAACAACTCACCCAATGTCAAACTGTTGTGTAGTAATTTAATATAGTGAGAAATAACAATAATAATAAGATGTGCATGATCATAATTAAATAAGATTAAGTTGAGCTTCTACATTTCAATTAAAGTTGTCTACAGTTGTCTACAGATGTTTGTAAAGAAATTTCCCCACTGGTCCCTTTCGCGTGGAACAGCCTTGAGTAAGCGCGTGCTTACAGTATTGATTTTCCGATCTTGTCCTTTAATCAAGTCAAGGTAAATAGCCTCGATATTGCTCAATTGAATACGCAGGATTATTAATGTTTAACCTGAACGCGCTAAGCAGGAAGACCGGCCGCTAATTCAGCCGGCATCGCAAAATCTCACTAGGGATCTGCAGTCAGTGCTGGTCATGGGTTAAAACTACTCATTAGATTTTCAACAATCCGTCTTTAATATATCTTTAGTATTGTACTAAACAAAAAGAAAATAGTTCAAAACTGATTCACTAAGCCGCTTCTTTGAAGCTAGCTGACTTCATTAGGTCCTCTTTATTTTCTGTATTTTTGTTTGATTATTCGACCATTTTTAAATTAACATGTTATTGTTGAATGTAAGAATATCCGGTTGAATGTTACGGATGTCGAAAAGAGCAGACAGCCTGATCGGCCGTGTTGGCAAAAACAGCGCAGTGCGACGAGTCTGCTGAGCGCCTGTTTTTCAGCGCCCGTGACCCTGGGAACAGCGCGGAAAGGCACCTTTGCACCATAACACGAGCAGGCTTGCTGTTTTTACGCCACGTACTCCGTACCTCTCTTTCGGTGAAGTTACTGGCACCGCCTCCGTACGTGACGATTAAATGTAGATAGAATGAGAAATCCGTCCGAAGAAAATCGCATTCAAAGCGGTTCCTCCGCGCGTGGCTAATGATGAAAGCCCCCCCCCCCCCCCCCCCCAATGGTCACCGAGTCACTTAAAGCGGGTCAGACTCCTTGCCTTGGACCCTCTTCCGAAGGACAGAAGTTTGGCAGACCTCTGTGGCACCAGGAAAAGCACCTCCGCTAGGACCTTAAGGCGGCCTGACCTAAAAATAAACATGACCCAGTAGAAGCAGTATAGACAAAAACGAACCCAGCCCATCAACAGCACCCGTCTGAGTGGCAATAAGCTAACAAACGTCAGAGGGAAAAAAATGTTATGTTGGTTGCAAGTATCAGCAAATCCCCAAATAATACATTTGTCTAACTGATGACTGAGAACATTTTGTTTTTATTGTCGGGAAAGCTGTTTTTCACATTGTACAAAATCATCGGAAAGCAAATGTCAGACAATGCCAAGTATGTGGGGATGAATCTGGAAATGCAGGCTGTGTCCTACAAACCAGCAGCTTTCGAAGATGAATTAATTTTGCTTTAGCCAATCGGTGAAACTGAAAACATCTAGTTTGAGGTCTACAGTTGTGAACGAATTTGGTGTGTCATTAAGAAAAATGTCATATTGGATATTAATGTCTCAATGGCATACTTAAATATCCATTTAGAACAAATCTGCGAGCATTTCAGCAGCTGCCCTTATTTTGACATTAAGTTGTGCTGTTTTGTCGCTCATGCTGTGAATGACTGGCATCCTAAGCAAGCTGTAGCCCAGGCTCGTGCTTCGTACTGTCTGCGATAGGCGCCTGGCCCCCCGTGACCCTGTCCAGGATAAGCGGATGGATGGATGGATGTCTTGTTTTGCAGGATAGGGAAGATAGAGACGTGGGTTTATAAACCAAAGATTTCTGGCCTGTGGAAGGGCTTGCTGTGATTCCCCTGACCAGGGAGGTCCAATACCCATCTTTCTCGAAATACTCAAACAGCGGCAAAGCAAGTAAAGGTACATTGTAGTTCAAGACGTGCTGCCATACATTTACAACAACTTAATAAGGTAACGGTGCCAAAATTATCCAAATATTTTTACAGTGAAGATAAATGTTATGAGTTGGGACTTTAAATCCCCGTAGCTCAGTTTCACAGTGGGCTGCAGTTAATGTTTTATTCTTGAACTCTAAAGGGGGTTGGGGACAGAGTTTTGTCATGTTTGGGTCGTGGAAGCTTTTGTGTTATTCAGACGCCCAGGTTCATGGTGTCATGGGGCATGCTTAAACACTGATCCCAGATCAGTCGCCCAGAAGCTTGCTTTTTACTGATTAATAAACTACAGGTCATAATGATTGAATTAAACAATTTGTCAGCATTGCACCATGAAGTGCCATGTAAACAATTTAGGCTAGCTTAAAATTCCACGATTCACTTATTTCGATAAATACAATTTAATGGCTCAAAGCAAAGGCCAGTATGTGGACAATATAGACGCACACCAGTATGGGTACAATATACAGACATATAATTTACAGAATATATATAAATAGTTCATGACTACATTCAGCATCTCTGTAGACTGATTTATTGTGCTTGTGTCCAGCACGGATGTATACAAGAGTCCTATAATAATTGGCGAAGTTAAATATTGAGAATGTCAGAGGCTATTTAATTATTTATCCAAGTCAAACATGTGATATCCGCACAGTCTCGCCCTCCGCACATGCACATTAGCGCTGCCGCAAGTGCTGCATTACTTTGCAATTACTCTAGAAAGGCTGGGTGAGGCCTTCTCAGATGCCAGACTCATATTTGCGACAGATAGCTGCACGCCACGCATTCATGGGCCTGTGGCCGTCCCATCTGTCCGGGTCTGACCCTCCCATGCCGAATCCTCAGGCATCCGCCTGAAGCCCTCCATCTGGTGGCTCCTCCAGTCACCCGCGAGCGCGGCCGGGAGACGCGCGCACTCTGCTCCAAGCCTCGCTGAGGGTTATGCCTCTGGCTTATCGCTGGGTGTATTTTTAGCAGCCGAGAGGTAGGGATCCCAGAACCTCTCCCCGAGATAAAGGCCAGGCCAAAGTCCACGGGGCATGAGCAAACAGAGCTCTCCTGGGGCCGAGGAACTTGATAACACTTGGGCTCCCTAGTGACATGGCACGGGCATGGCCCAGCATGAACTGGGCCACTCACTCACCCACGAAACACCCTGGTGGCAGCCAGGCCCAACAACAGGTCCACAAGCGGTCTTGTAGCACTCTAATGCTGACTGGGCGGAGACAGCAGCCTGCTATCCTGGTTTAGTCTCGCTGTGGCCATGCCGGGCCTCGTTTCGGCACACAGCCGCCATGTCGCTGTGTCCGTGCCGCGCACGCACACGCCTGACGTATTACTTCCAAAAGCTTTCGGTGTGTTTGGTGCTTTTCTTTGTAGTTTAACTTGGTTTGATTGGCTGTACCCCACCTGGAATCATCTCTCCTCTCTCACCTGACAGAACGGCAGAGTAAGCAAGGGCGGCATTTTAGTTCTGCAGTTTGGATCCGGAGACGTGATAGGAGCATTAATATTCCTGTTTTTTAAGGATGAGCACATGACACAAGAACTGTTTGAAACTTCTGGAACAATGGGACTCCTCTGTCTTGCTTCTTATCTGTCTCTGGCCTTATCCAGGGCTGTCTCTGTTAGTGTAACCCCTCCAATACCCAGCAATCACCCCCCCAGCGGACCCCTTTATCAGGCATGCTGACGTCAGGCTCCCAGAGCGGAATGCTGGAGACGGCCCTGATAGCGAGCACTCTGCGGTGGGAATGAGGTCACCCCTCCGCCTCCACAGTGCCGCCGTGCTGGACGGTCCCCCCCCCCCCACCAAAAAGAAGTGTGAGGGCAACACTTGCAGTGAGGCACGGTGGGCGCCACCAAACACGGACCTTGGTGCACGGAAGCTGGTAAGGGGCCTGATGCAAGATGAAAGAATTTGGGACACGCCTTGAGCCCTCGCTAGTTAAACGAGTTTGGGACACATCTTAAACTCTCACCCCCCTATGACGGGGTCCTTTGAATGCATTATAGGCCATTGTGTTATTAAGCATTCCCACAAGACCATTCACTGGATCAGTGACATTGCACATACTTCCTGTTCAGTATGACTTAAATCATCTTAAACCATTGGCTAAAAAAGAATTATTAATTTAGTGTTTTGAGACATTACTGTTGCAACTGCAGAACCTTTCTAGTGAAAATATATTCATTACAAATCAGTGTATTTATGACAGCAATAAGAAACATGCACTTCACTAATATAATGGTTATAAAAATCCCAGTAACATCATTATTATTAAACATTAAATGCCTGACTTGAATGCACTATACTGTATATGTGGTCTTTTTCACAGATGGAACACTTTGACTTTGAAAGACATTAATTTTGCTCTTATAGCTGCTGTTTACACAGACAAAAACCTGCACTTGACCCTGAAAATGGTGTGACTCAGACTGAAAGTTGCACATAGGGGGAGAAGAGAACCTAGTGCAGGAACGACAATAAAACGTGACAAAATGTGGTTGAAGGAAAAGGGCGGATTGGACAAAAATATCATCACTTTCCACATGGTAATAAAGATTTAATGCAAGAGGAATATAAAGCCTAGATACAACACTGTGCTGTGGAGTAAGTAATTATTCTAGGTTCCGCCTTACACTTCTTTGTATTAAAACAGCCAAAGGCAGGTGCATCATATGGCAAGGAACCGGGTTCGAATTGGGCATCTGTGACATGGAAAACGCCAAACTGCCAAAATGGGGATAATGAGATGGCTAGCTGGGGACTCTCTATCCCCAACTTTGTCATCGCCTGACTGGGTGTCTGTCTGCGTCTAGGCGGAGCCAAATGAGCATCGGTGACGGACCCGGGGCGGCTGATGGGGGAGCCTCATCCCCCATCCCCGCAGTCAGGTGCCCCTAGTGCTCAGCAGGGGCACGGGCACGATCGAGAACGGAGGTAAAAGTGGGAGAAATTATCTTTAAATAAAACTGCCACAGAATTAAATATGGAGGGCTGATTGGTTCACTGTGCGAGGAAGTGCGGCATGGAGAAGCGGTTATCTTTGTTTTCCTCAGCCACTATTTGATAAGGGGAGATTTGTAACAGTCGACATACATCAGCTCTGACCTTACGCAGCACGGGAGGCCGCGGCAAACGCGCGGCCTTGAGATCCAGCCCGGGAGAAGGAGTTTTGTCTTTGAGGCTCTCGCTTCCTCCGCTCTCCTGTTCTCTGCGTCTCTCTTGGCCGCTCGCCTCCCTAAATTTTTGCTCCCGGCTGGTCTGGCCTTGGGTGCAAATAGTAATGAGCATGGAAAAGACAGAGGGACAGTTTGCACCCGGTTCCACACTTTAATATTTTTCATATCTAATATCTATACTTTAATATCCCCATTAAAGATATTATTTCCCTTTTAAACCTTGTTCCTATCACAGAGGCATCACCGGGCTCCAGGGGCACTGCATGTTTATCAAGCACTTACGTCACACTGTATTACGGTTTTAAAAAAAACAAAGAACAAAACACAAACAGGGTGGCTTTGTGATAATGATAAAATGTCTAGCTGTTCATGTTGGGCTGGGAATTATATGCCATGAAATGTCAAAGCAATATTACAGAAAGGTTGAAAACAAGTCTGTCATATCTAGATTTAATAATCAGACATAAATAAAGACTTTTTACTCATTGTCAAAAATTGCAGATTTGGCATAAAGGCAAAATCTTCAATATTTAAAATATGAAGTTGCCTTGGAAACTTTTCAGCCAAGTAATGTGCACCTCTTTGACTACCAAAATCTAAACTAAAAATTGTATTTATATAGTTACAATTTCATTCCATAAAACAAACTATGAGAACTAGTTATGGAGAAACAAAACGAGATATACAATGTTGTGTGTGGACTCAGTACCAGGGGCCGGTACTCCCCTTGTTACTCGGTGCCAGGAGCCAGTCCACCCCTTGTTATTCAGTACTAGGTGCCGGTACTCCCCTTGTTACTCAGTACCAGGGGCTGGTACTCCACTTGTTACTCGGTACCAGGAGCCAGTCCTCCCCTTGTTATTCAGTACCAGGTGCCGGTACTCCCCTTGTTACTCAGTACCAGGTGCTGGTACTCCCTCTGTTATTCAGTACCAGGTGCCAATACTCCCATTGTAACTCAGTAACTGGTGCCAGTACTCCCCTTGTAACTCAGTAACAGGTGCTGGTACTCCCCTTGTTATTCAGTACCAGGTGCTGGTACTCCCCTTGTCATTCTCTGAGTGAGTACTGGCCTGAGTGCGTAAGTACCAGCCTGAGTGAGTGAGTACTGACCTGAGTAAGTGAGTACTGACCTGAGTAAGTGAGTACCGGCCCACTTCACGCACTAGAGTGGACATCACTGTGTTATGCCACTTGTCAGCTATTGTTCTACGTACAGTATTTGTTCGAGAGATCTTCCTGGCCCGTAAAAACATCAATTAGGTGGCCGCAACTGCACTAAAAACATCAGTCATGTCATGTCTTGTGCTATTTCCCCGACAGATCAGATTCCAAGAGGAAGTCTCACTCGTTTTCGTATACGATTCTGCAATTTTTTTCACCACCGCAGGGAGACACTTTGCGAATTTAGTTGAGTTTCCATGGTGGCTTAGATACAACTAGCTATAAATGCCAATAAGTTGCATGCCGAAGCCTCCCACATCAGTCAGCGATCAGACTCCTGACAATCGGATATGTAAATTATAACGATAAAGGTAAAATAATACAATTGATTTATTACATGAACGACACATTATGTTCCAGTAGCAGGGAACTAAGTTCGACCTTTTGCTTTAAATCTTAAAAAAAAAAAATCACCACATATTTTAGACAGCTAATGTTTCATATGTGTCTTAATTAAAGGCGTTTGGTTAAACACAGGCAAAGCTTTATTTATAAAACGTTGCTAATAATGAGCGGTCGCCTGACAGGCGGTCATGTGTTTAGGCAGAAACTACGCAGAGCCGCAACCCGCTCACCCCCGGGGCGAAAGACGCGCACGCGGCCGCCGCAGTCCGCGCACCCGCTGCCCCGCGGCGAGACGCAGCGCAGCGCCCGGGCGCCGATAAGCTCCCGCTCCATTCGTCTTTTTAATTGGCTGGGGGTTATTACCCCCTCATCGTCTGCAAAAACCCAGCCAGAGAGGGAACTGATATCACAATATATTGGGGATCGAGTGGGAAGCGCCGGACGTCGGGGTGCAGAAAAGAAAAACACCGTCAACGTGGGAAATTGGGGTGAAACGGTTACAATCGGGAATTAGTCGCTTCTCACTATGTCCGTTGGCTGGGAGAAAACTGGGGGGGTCCACTTTAACCTTTAACCCCCTTAAGGAGTATTTGTCATGTGAGGTACAGTGTGCATGAGCTGGTTTTCCACTTATCTCAGCTAATTCTGAAGTACCTTCTATACTGCAGGGGGGAAATCTATAGCTTCAGGGGATCCATCATCTCTTATCAATGTAAGTAAACATGACACACTGGACAAAATGTCTTCTGCTCCAGTCACTATCTTTTCTAATGCATATCTTTAATGATAAAGTATGGCTCTGCCAGACAAACATCAGTGCTTATAGACATTTAATCCTCCAGAGTCACATATGTATACATAAGTAATGTGTATCATTTAATGACCTGGGTAATGTCATATTATGAAATAATGAAATGTATATTTTATTTTTTCACAGTCATTTAGATTGTTTTCTTGTTAAATCTGTGGATCGTTCTGGGTGATGAGATTTAATATAGATGACCCCAAAACACCCAGGCTTGTTTGGTTCTTAGCTGGCGATTCCCGTGGACCCTTCCTGTCGCTGTGGTGATGTTCTCCTCAGCATCCAGGGGCCAGCCCGCGCCCCTTGACCTGTTACAACACAGAAGATAAGGTGGGTAAGCAGCCGACACTGTTTGCTCTGCCGCCGTCATGTGACCAGCGCTCCCCAGCAGGGTGACTTGGGCTCTGGAATATGGGGAATGGGTGAGCGCCGTGTGGGCCGTGGGGGGGGGGGGGGGGTGGGGGGGGGAGGCACAGGTGCCAG
>JAODKL010000039.1:17713910-17724425 GCA_026780765.1 Petrocephalus schoutedeni
GGGGGGGGGGGGGGGGGGGGGGGGGGGGGGGGGGGGGGGGGGGGGGGGGGGGGGGTGGGGGGCTTTTCTAAACACAAAAGCGAAATTTAAAACTACAGCCTCAGTAACTGCGTCCACGTTCCACTCCTCCCGTTCTGTCCCCAGCATGCATTAGAAAGCTTCATGAACTCTCGCGGAGAGCCGGATCCTTTGGGGTGACCCTGACTTTGCATTCTTACATAACAGCATCAATGGCTGCAGCAGATGTGGACTAACATCCTTCTCCTTGCAGAAGGTCTCATCTCCCGGGTGAAGCTCTCGGTCCGGCGTGGCCAGCGACGTCGACAGCAGGCTCGCGTCACACCGAAGGTCGCCTGCGCCAGCATATTAAAGCAGAAACTCCCCCTAAAGCGGCTGCTTCTCCTCTGACCTCTCACCTTCCCTAGCATTTTTCGAATGCTAACGGCACTAGACAAAAGGAGCTTCTCGCTCTCCAGTTAGCAACAAAGTTTCTTCCTGAAGTATGAACTGAGCTGTCATGCTAGCATGGCTCCAAAGGGATTTTTAATACACTTCAGTGCAAATTCTAGTACAGGTGGAGAACTTAGGTTATGTTGTCTGGTAATAAAGTGATAGCTGGCCATCTTGTCCCATCCTCTTGCCTGGTCTGAGGGGGCAGCCTTTAAGCAGAGAGACCCTTGGCATTGTAGGTTGAGGGAAAGGCCTGGCTGGGGGAGGGTGACGGGGCTTGAGCCCGACTTTGCCGGTGCCCTTGTTTATCTCTTAAGGAGCTGATCTCACGGAGAGCCTCCCAGACCACCAGCGGAGGAGACATCCCTGAACTGGCCCAGATCTCTGTGCCTCTGGTGCCTCTCCCAGACACCAGTCTCCCCTCGTCAGGAACACCTTTGCCGGGCGGCGCGCTGATGCCCGCTCCTCACCCAGGGCCCCGGAACCCCGTGGATGTCATCTCCGTGACGCTCTGTCATGCCCTGTCACTGACACGCTCGCCAGTTCACGGCTGCAAAGTAAAGCAGCACGTAGAAATGATCATGGTAGAAGAAATATTCAGAGAACTGACGTTATTATACAAATAATTGACTTCGTAAAGACTATACTTGTAGCATGGAGTTATATTTGCACTTTGTGTTATATTTTCAGAGTTTTTCAAACTACAGCTACTTTTGTGGGTCAATAATATATTTAAACCTAATTTTACCTGACGATTTTCTCACTGAAACTCAGATGTTGGTTGGGTAAATTATACAAGAGAAACTCCAGCATCTTTTCACTGTCGCTGCGCAGAATTATTAGCAAATAGAAAGAACAAGCAGAATTTGTTTTAATGTTGTTTTATATTGACTGGAACAATGTACTTGATATTATCATTAACCTGCAGTCTAAGCTGGCACATGTGATGTCTGTACTCAATTATTTTAATGCTTTTCCAAGGCCATCGGGAGTGCTCTACGCAGCGAGCGTATCTCCAGCCACACAGACCTTGGGATTTAGCATAATGATTCATGTAAAGATCGTTCGAAGCTTAAGATTCAGACATCAAAAAGTCCCATGAGCCAGATACATCATTTGCTTCAAATTTTCCGAGTAATCATTAGGAAAATCCATAGTTTAATCACAATTGCTGCCAAAACCGGTAAGCTTCGCCGTCTTATCTGCCCATCACAAAAATAGCAGTTTTTCTATTAAACTAAAGCAAATAAAGATGTTTCCAAATGAAAGGAGACTTGAGTGTCACTAATCCTTTCCTCCATCTTTCTGTCAAGCCTCATAGCTCCACACCATCGAGGGCTTGTACTCTTGTGCCGAGCTTTGATCCCGAACGCCAAATTCTCCCACTTATTGTTGGACGAGAGTGAGCTTCACTTCAAAGGGCCTCGCACGCACTTCCCATGTTTCCCGAGCGGAGTCTGCGTGACATCTTCCCGTCCTCTGGGGTCCCGGAGGCCGGGTCGGGCCGCATGGCCTACCGTGATGGTGGGGGGAGCAGTGAGGCTCTGGCGATGACTACAAGGGAAGAAGGGGGTGTGGAGGTATGGGGGACAGACAGGAGAAAGGGCGTGGACAGGTCTGCGTTTCAGAAGAGAAAGTGCGATGATTACCAGAACCCTGGGGTCCTGCCAACACAAACCTTTCTCCCTGCAAACGTCTCTGAAATCCGGGATTCCTGTCTGACTGGAGGGGGGACAGGCAGGCGCCACAGTGATTCGTTCGACGGCTTATCTTCCCCCAGTGATAATGCTGTCAAAATAACAGCCAAGATACATAGTGGAGAGGAACTGGTTAAAACTTTTGGGAGAGCGATTTCTCCACCTTACACAAGCGGGCAAGATCTAGGTTCCTAAAACACGTTTCATCTCACATACTTAGCGTTCAGATTGCCGTCTCGTTTTATCTCTCATTGCTGTTTGGCATATTCCACTTAAATTTAAATGGCTTTGATTGATGGGCTCAGTTTCCACTGGAAAATCCACATGGTTGTGATTACACCACTATATAGACACTGGGAACTCCCTTTGATGCCTATGATATGTTATTGTACTGTGCTTTCCTGCTGCATAACTAAACTTTAACTCTACTGCAAAATGCAGGGATGCAAAATGTCAGTCTGGCAGTCTTGTTTAGTTGTGGAACTGTAGGTAATGAATATTCCGCTATTTTCAATAAATCAACATTGAAGTAGATTACTCGAAATCAACAAAAAAAGTGCATAATTTTTCAATGTGTCACATGCAGGTAATATGCAATGCAGGACAATAAGCTTGTAATTGCAACAGAGTGGTGATTTTTTTGTGCTGTGTTTTAAGTCCATTGAAGAAGTTGAGGATCATTCGCAGGACGTTTTTCCCGATGGCACTTCGCCATCTGTCGGTGTATTTTTGAAGTTCCACGATTGCATTATAGTGCAAAATCGAATTATTTCGCGGCAGAAATCAATTAACCATCCAGTCCCGAGTAAACAATGCATTTATTTATCATGAATAAAACATGTATCGCTCGGTTTAAAAATATATTGCTAGAATTGTTATCGTCACATATGTGATGCAGCATTTTTAAAAATGTGATTTTCGAAAACTTTCGGATTTCTTGTCACATTTAAAGAATCACCCTTTTCTTAGCATAAAGAATTGTCCGAACTGCTTAATTGGTCATATGAAAATATTTACAGAATATATTTACAGAACTATACCTTATTGAACCTTATAAAATACCTAATGAGCTAATATACGCGAATTTCCAAATACAGCTGCACTTTCGAAACGTGGCACCATGGAAAATACTAGTTCTTCGACTGTGACCATATAAAGGAGTTCTGCAACCGTTACTTTGTTCTTTAAAATGTTTGCTAAAATTACAATAGTCAAAATATTCATTGTTATTTTATTGTCGAAGAATCATCAATTATTTCTTAAAATTTAAATTCATTACATTTAAATGTAACGATAATTCCGCATACTGTATTTTTACGGAGAGATATTTTTTCCTGAAGACTACTGGGCCAGCTATGCTTAGTAGATGACTGGTGAACGGTTGTACCAATCAGAAAAATGTAATTGTGGTTTTCATCCCAAGCAAGAACTGGATAATGTTGAAAACACCTCTGATTATTTTTATTATTATCTAAATGTGTCTACTCCTATGAAGTAAGACTGTAATAAAATAATAAAATATTTGATTTGATTAAATTACCATTACTACTTTGCTAAATGTCCATTACTACTTTAATGTGTTTTAATTATATACAAGGGTATACTCCGCGATCTTGACCACAATAAGTTTCAAGATGGATAAACAGATTATTACACTCATTAATTGATTATAGAATCTGTTTAAGCTGTTTTGTTGGCATCTCTTCGATTAGATATTAAACCGCGTAATTCAGTTGTTTTATGCTAGTAAATTTCTTTTGGAATTACTGTGAATTACAGTAAGTACTGGGAATTACAGTCGTGGCATCGGGCCCCACAGTAATGCCTCTTCTCCATATGTGCCAACCTCTCCCCAGCCACTAGGTGTCAGGAAGGCATCTCCTCCTTAACATACGCTACCTGCTTTTAATTGCACACATATTATCTGTTAGCTTATGTAGATGTATAACTATTTATTTCCTACACGATATTCTGCTTTCGGACTGTTCCGTTTGTGTACTGCTGTACTTCCTGCATTTGCGTGCACTGTGTGCGTTGCTTCTGGAAAGTGTCTCTGCCTTGCACTATTTGTTTGTGTCCGTGCACTTTGTATACCTCGCTGCTGTACGCATAGAAATGATCCCCCCCCTGGGATCAATAAGGGTGATTGATGGAGGTGTGCGCTGGCCCTTTAAGAGCGCGACGATGACGTCAGGCACAATAGCTGCTAAGCGGTATGCCCGTGGTCCCAGTCCGTCCCGCTGGCCGTGTTTACGGACGGCATCGATCAACGAGGGGACGGCCACTCGGAAGATGCCCCCGCCGGGTCGTAGGGGATGCTGGACCGAGTGGTGCCAGGTCATCCTTTTCGGCGCATCGGTCCTCGTTATTCTGGCCGAGAGAATCGCGAGTAAGTGATACGAACCCGCCAGTAACCGCGCATGTGAAAATGACTAACATAACGGTACTCCGCTGTGTTTTTTATACTACGCACACACATCGCAGACACTTTTTATTTATGTTATTTATCATTGCACTCTAATGGGCATAATTTATTTGGCATTACCTGCTTGTATTTGTTTGCATTTATTTATTGCAATCTGTGCAAAAGCGAAAAAAATAATATGCCGCGTGTGTAAAGCATATATGTGCGTATATTTTGCACGTGTATAATTGCATACGTTGTTGCCTTTACATCGTCATCTGATCCGTTACTCAAATGATGTTTCGTGGCTTGAGCGCCTTTTCGAAACGCCATTCGTGAATGGGCGAAGGTGGGGGGCGTTCCCTGCCGCCCCGTATACTGGCAAGAACACGCTGGGGGCGCTGAGAACAGCACAGGCTCTGTTAACTGGGCCGGTGAAGTGGGCATGCGCAGCACCCGGCTCCGGGGTAATACTACACCACTTTACCACCGGTAATGAAAGACAGACCTAGTTTAGGACCTTCGATCAAAGGACTCTGCCTTTCTAACGTGGAATGTACTTTCCAGCACAAGAATGGCGAGCAGAACCACATGTTTCGCATGTATGCTTACCGCTCAGTGTTAACATACTATACTGAGATCAGGCTTAAGAATAAAGTAATGCACTAGTAAGCTAAATTAGAAGCACGTCCCAACCAAACACTAGATTTCACGTCAGATAGCTCATAAACATTTGTAAAGCACGTCAAAACCCTTGGCACGCTTGTAAACCACATAGCTAGTAAAATAATCACACTATATTACAGTAATGAAACATTCTTGTACTTGAATATTGTAAATGGAAAGGTTGATTTGGATTTTAGGAAGTGCTGCATTTTTTTTATGCTTCATTTTGAAAGCCTCATTTGCGATGATTTAATCGTGTCTCTTTTTCTTTAACCAGTTGCCTACTGTTTCGTGTACTACCTGTGGTTCGGGCACACGCTCTGGGCAGCCCTGACCCTGGCGCTGGCCTTTCCGGGGTCCGTCGTGCAGGTGCTGAGCTTCCTGTGGTACCATGCCGATGGCGACCGCCGTAGCTGCCTCCAGGCCCTTGTCCACCTGTTGCACTTGGGCATCTATAAAAGGTTAGTACAAGGGACACCATTGTCCCTGTTGTATGACGTTTCCCAGACAATGAGGACAGGTGCTGCCTGGTGCAGCCTGTCCCAGTGGCTGTCAGCTACAATTTCAGTATTATAACTGATAGTAGTAGAAGTAAACGCTTTTGCTGTTATTAAATCAGCAGACGTTGATACAGAGAGTATGTATTTGTATACAGAGAGTATGTATTTGTATTGTTAGAGCAGTCTTGTGGGTCCTGCATTGTTGCCTAGGCGATATTTGCTGGGTTTTGAATAAGTGAGACGTTTCAGTGGCGAGAGAGCCAGGCCAGGGAGTGATTACTGGGTCTGTGCAGTGCAAATGGAGTTTCTAAGGAGAGGAGGAAGAATGGCATAAGGCTACCTTTCACCTGTTTGAGGGGTAGGTCACAGAAGGCGTTCCTCAATATTAACAATAGATCGTACTTATGGTCTTGGTCTTGCTATCACACCTTCCAAGAACGAACTTGGGGCACAATGAATCATGGGATTGGTCTTGTTTGGTGAGGATGTAACCGATGTATCCTTGGTATTTGGGGCAGGGCAAGAATCACACCTGGGGATTTTTACCGCCCTCTGTACTTCCGTTCTTGAGTATTGGAACTGGTCTTAGGCAATGGAAGATGATGTAAAATGGGCACATGAGAACACAAGTACGGTCAAGTGCGCATATTGAGAAACACCGATAAACTACTGGTTGCGTAAGAGAGAAGTGGTAATTGCTGTCGCCCTCTGCTGGCAGATTTGGGGACTGCATGTCATCAGTATGGCACATGCAGAGATCAACATGCGAGCTGGGTGCTGCAGTGATGCAACAGGCTGACGTTTCTGCACTCCGCCTGTTGGAGGCGCTATTGTTCACGCTCCCACAGACCCTACTGCATACATATATCCTTGTCACCTCTGACGTTGGCCTGCTCTCACCAGGTAAGGGCTTTCCATTCATCCGTTAATCTTATGATATACTTTTAATTTATTTGTTGCCTTTCCGCTCAACCGAACATAAGGTACATTTCTCTCAAAAAACCATGTTAAGCTTGGGCTTATAGGGATGACTCAGATTGTAAATATAATGATGGTATTTAATTAAGCGCCATAACCAGAGCAGCCTCCAGCTGAAGGATTTACATTTTATTTATTTACCAGCTGCTTTTATCCAAAGCGACGTACATAACGGGTTCAGTCCGTTCTTGGAGCAATTGCAGGTTGAGGGCCTTGCTCAGGGGCCCAACGGTGACATCCCTGAGCCAACTTCAAGATTTAAACTTGCCTCCTTCTAGTTAGCACACATGCGTTTTATTTTCATAAACATGTTTTTAATGAAAAATGATTGGTTCAAAGAGAGAACCAATCATTTTGTGTCAGATGTCAAACCAACCAATCATTTGTTTTGGTCCCGCCCCCTACAATCTGATTGCTGATTGCAGAGAGATAACCAGTCATTATTCTATCTGCCCTCTATCTGCCTATCTGTAAAACTCCTACAAGCTTCCACTTATGGGCTCTGTAAGAGGCCTAACCTACTGAGCCACACACAGTCCGAGGGATGTCGACCTTCCTTCTCCCCCACAGTGGCACTGTGCTGCGGCATCTGTCTGCTGTCCTTGTCATGGGCGCTGGTCCTGTACAGCCGGGCGTGCTGTCTGATCCGGCCGGGCCACCTGGCCATGCCGCCAGCTGCCTTGCTGTGCCAGCTGCTCTGGAGGGTATGCATGCTGGGCACCCGGATCGCCAGCCTCGTGGTCTTCGCACGGATCTTCCACTGGTGGGCCTTCGGAGTAGCAGGTGCGCAATCACGTCACCCTTAACCCCAACCCAGCCCTAACCTTAACCATAAGTAACCTAAATACAAGACTAAGTATTTTTGGCATTTTTTGATTTTTGATTGCATTCACAGATTTTTATAAAACTGAGGTTATCCAAATGGGCACCTGAAAAGATGTCCCCAAAAGTAGGGAAATTTCAGGTTTTACTACACTTTGGGGGCATTTTGGCACTCGATTGTGATCAATTGTCTCACACACACACACACACACGCACGCACACACACTTTATACTCCCTTTCTGCACTGTACTGCCTGACCTGTAACAAGTGAACCTAACCCCCTCCATCTCAAGGTTTTCATTGGCTGACGGCCTCCTTCTGGCTCGTCTCTCAGCAAGCGGACATCTGTGCCAGCCCGTGGCATTGGCGCCTTTTCAACGGCACCCTGGGGGCCGTGCACGTCTTCTTCTTCCTCAACGTGAAGGATGGACCCTCCAGGTTTCGCATGACGGGCTTTTATTTGGTAGGCCCCCCCTCGCCCCCTCCCCGCTCACATTCCAGTTCCCAGTACAGCTAAAATAAAGCAATTTACTCCCAGTTATTTGTTTAGCTGATATAAAGTAAATTCCTGTTTTTTTTTTTTAAATATGCAAAACCCTGCTGAGCAAGCACAGTTAATGGAGCATAAGCGATGCTGTTGCAGTTAATCCAGCAACACCAGGCTAAATGAACACAGAGGCTGTTAAGATTGGCCAGTAAAGTCTGGAGATGGCCTATTTGGGCAGCTCCGACTAAGCGAATATCTCATATTAACCTTCCCTGTGAAGTAGCGGGCTTTGCTTTCATGTGTCACAGAATGCGGCATGCTGGGAAACTGAGCCCCCCCCCACCTGTTGCAGGTCATGTTGCTGGAAAATGCCACACTTGTGCTTGCAGCTTCTGACTTCCTGAATGGTGCATCATGGGAAAGCATGAGCATCCCCACCGCGGTGATGTGCAGTTTCCTCCTGGGTAGGACACGAGTTTATGTTTAATGACATGACTGTGGGTACGCAGTGATCAGGGAGGATGGACATCCTCCATGAATAGGAGAGAGCCACCTTGGGATTGATGGGTGCTGTTAATCAATGGATGGTTGCCTCCTTCTGATTGGTTATTGTATGGGTGGAATCAGCTAATCCATCATCATACTTTATTCCATCGCCGCTGGATAGTTACGGGAGCCAGAGACTGAAGGATTGTTTTCCAGAAAATGTAACTGCTGGATGGGGGTACTTTTCTGCAACTTGGAATGAAAATGCTACCACAATGTATGCGTGTTTTCCTAAGCCATTTCCAACCCAAGAGCTACCCGGCCTCAACCTCATGTGGATTTATTTTCAGCATTTTCTGCTCCCTGACAGGCAGTAATTACGTCCAGATTTTTACAGATTTTTTCTTACAGTGGCTGTAAGACGTGTTTTCGGGTCCATCACTGGTCTCCCATTCTGTCTCTCCCCACAGGGACTGTGTCGGTGGTTCTGTATTACCGCTTCCTACACCCAAAGTCCACCGAGATCTGCCAGAGATTCGGTCATGGCCAAGTCAGCGGGGCGTGTTTGGAGAGAGAGGAGTCGTCCTATTCGCTGGGGGACAAGGGCCTGCCCATCTCCACCGTCCAAGCACATGGCGGCTTTACGTTCCCTGGGTCGCTAGCGGAGTGTCCGTCAAGCAGAGGTCCCAGACCTAGCGGCCGGCGCGGGCACCACCACTGGCTGCTGATCCGCCTGGCGCTGAAGACGGGAGACGCGGGCCGGATCGACCTGGCCTATGGCACCGGAGGTGTGGCCGCCATGCTGGAGCTGAAGCAGTGCGTCCCGGACGTCAAGGCCGCGGAGGCGGCTGCAACGCCAAATTCAGAGCGGAAGCGTGGCATGGCGCCCCTCTCGGACATGAAGGAGGACTTCCACAGCGTGAGCGAGGCGGCATCCACCGACGCCACCCAGGAGGACGGCGAGAGCCTGGAGATGGAAAGCCCCCTGGGGTCGCCCGTGTCCGAAATCAAAAGGAGCTCCCCCGAAGGTAAGTCAGGGTTGGGCGGAAGCCCCGAGTTCAACGTCTGCCCGACGGAGTCCAGCTCCACGCTCTACTTTAGCGCCGAGCCCCAGTCTCCCAGCAGCGCCAGCAACGCTGTACTGGACAGGGAACCAGCCGTGCAGATCCTATCAGAACTGAGCCCGATCTCGGGGGAGGCCGGCCCATCGCGCGAAATCAGGGGTCTGCTGGGGAGGGTCGAGCCCCGCTACACGTCAACGCCAAAACTAGACTTGGCGCCTCATGAGCCTGCGGCCAGCCAACTTGCTGGCTCCCGGAGGTTATTCGTGTCGTCCAGGAAAAAATGAGGACCTGATATTTTAGACGCATTGTCAAGAATGAGTAGGAAAAAAAAAAAAGCAAAACATTGAAAGTTGTATAAGCACAAATGCTCTACGCGTACAAATCCATGCCTTCTTTATCTGGAGAGAATCAGGGACCGTCTTTGGATTTACAAGCAAAGTTGTCCAACAGACACTCCTAAAATGTGGCCAGTGTACATTTCAGCACTCAAACTGTGTACTAGACCTTTTAGTGTAACTTTTTTAAATGTCTTTCCTATATTGAATTTGTCTTTATTTCCACTTGCTTTTATCATTTCATGTAGGATTTAATATATATATTTTATTCATTTAGTGGTACAAATATTTAAGCATATATTATAATAGTAAATTTTATCCGTAATCGGATTTCTCGTACCCATTGCATAACACGGTAAATTAAAAACAGTTAAAACTAAATGACAGTTCGTAGGAGTAAAATAGCCATAAGATTTAATCAGGTGATAAAACAGAAACCATGGAGGGAACAAAATAGAGACTAGAAGTAATAGGTAGAAGGAAAAATATATAAGCAAGAAAACAGCAAAACAAATACAAATAAATAACATGAAAAACAACCAAAATAAGTGGGGTTTCCTCCGGGTACTCCGGTTTCCCCCCACAGTCCAAAGACATGCTGAGGTTAATTGGCGTTCCTAAATTG
>JAODKL010000039.1:17724525-17760713 GCA_026780765.1 Petrocephalus schoutedeni
TTGCTTCCGGGATAGGCTCCGGACCCCCCGCGACCCTGTACAGGATAAGCGGGTTGGAAGATGGATGGATGGACAACCAAAATAAGTGAGTCTTGAGTATGCATATTGCAGTTTAATTTTCTTTAATTTTCCTCTACATTAATACCTTTTGGTTTATTTTAATCTTTTCCTATTTTTGAAACCCTTTGAAATCCTGTATGGCATCCAGAATCTCAGACTCTCGAAAGGGCGTAATGTTCTGTGACTGCTTTTCTGACACTGATATTATTTTCACGTTTATTATGCGTTGTTTACGAGTTACGGTGGGTAGCACTGTTGCGCCCAGGGTTCGAATTTCACCTTTTCCCCCTGGGTGGGGAGTTTGCATGCTCTGTGCCCTCCCCCAGGGGGTTCTTCCCACAGCCCAGAGGCATGCAGGTAATTACTAAATCTCTACAGTTTCTAAATTGGCCCTAGCATGTGCCCTGTGATAGAGTACCATCCCATCCAGGGTGTACCCCAGCCTTGTGCCCTCTGTGGCCTGGGATAGACTTCAAGGTGTCCTGTCACCCAGCTCAGGATAGGCAGTTAGAAGTTGGATTATCTGTGTTTTTCTATATTATTTCCTTTTCCCATTAAGGGATGAAAGCTAATGTATCCATGTTAGAATAGCTGGAGCTCTCCTCTACAGTATGGTAATAATATACCAGTATTGTCCATTACCGTTTTGCAGAGCGCAGGTATTTGCATGGATTTAAAATCTTGGTTTCATAATTAATAATCAGGCAATAAGTAGGGAGGAGGCTATATCCTGCAGTGAAGCAGGTGTGGGGTGTCCAGCCTGACGTCGGTGGGACATGGAGTCGTAGCCCGACCCTCGTGGGCTCGAGTCCTCGCTGCTGTCGTTATAAATGTCTCAAGCCATTGGGGTCTCAAACTGCATTCTGCAGGACAAACTGACGGTGCGCCCATCGCTGGTGGGACAGAGGAAACCCCCCAGAGCGTTTTTTAAGGATTTTTAAGAGATTATAAGAGAAGTGCTTTTTTTATTAATCTGAAAGACTCCCTCTTTATACAGCCAATTTCATATTTAATGAACGATTCTCTTATTGTAAATGAAGGGGACATGCGTATAAAGGTACTAATTCCTTCGGTCTTTAGTCAGAAATACAGGTACAGGTGGACCACTTGGTCTAAATATGCTTACGCTTTTCCATAATGTTACCATGGTATTATTGCTGTATTATTTTAAGGAAATGTGTGGATTATGCAGAAAAAAATTGTTATGCATTTATTATTTTTATTGATGGATATAGTCTCTAATCCATGTTTGTTGGATAAAATAGAGACTAATTTATATATAAAGTTACAATTCATTTGTTTAACAGCTATTATGTTTTAATTTTGTATTTATTTGAATTTATATGACATGATGTATATTAATGAGTTTATATTTATATTCTACTCGATTAGCTGACTTTCAGTATGCATACATACCTTGATGATTTGTTCATATCAGTTTTTTCTGTATAATTCTGAACTGATTTTCATTTGTCAGTTTCTTTAAATCCATTGATTGTTAGCAATAATATTTAATTTTAAAGTATCACATATTGGAAAGAAGGGTTTTGCTTTGTGTTTTGTTTTTATATGATGTGTATGATGTTTTAATCATTTTTTGTGCTGTTCTTCTTTCCTGAATTTTTCCTTGTGACCAATGTGACCTGTACTGTCCATAGGTGGTTATAAACTGTGGTTTTATTTAATAGGAAGAGCAGCTGGACATTGCCAGTCATCAATTTATGATCTACTGGTGAAGATGTTGCTAAAGATCATTTACCAGAAGCTGGATACGCCTTATGCAATGACAGATTGCAGGTGCTATAATTAAAGTGAGCTGGCTGACATTACTCAGTTACTGTGACTTTTGTTAAAAATAAATCGTATCCTCTACAACACATCTCCTGATCTTTTGCTGTCGAGTAAATTATTAACATCACCTACAAAAGGTCTAAAGTATTTAAATTCTGTTTGCTACATATTTCTTATGTAGTGCCCATTGTTTGACATATTTTTATGTGTTGTGCGATATTTCTACATATATTTTTAGTAGAATGATTAAGTTGTATGAATTAACCGCAGAGATATTGATGTTTGGATATTTTTCTTGGAACGCATGGCTCTGGACGACGAATTAGACCGTAACCGAATTACAGTGCTTATGTTCTCGAGCTGAGTCTGAGGCCTGATTGTTTTTTAAATCCGTATGCGCATTTAGTATTCAAACTCACTTCAGATGATAATACCTTACATCTGCTTGAAAACTCTGTACCGACCGGATTGCGTTGATTGGTCAGGCACCCTACAGATCTGCTTCCACAAAGAAGGTTTGAGCCCAGGCCTTACGGAGGCTCATTCAAGGGGAATAAGTGGGATGGTGCATGCAATGCTTCCCGGCAGCCAGTACCAAATAAAATTATGAAACTTCTATAGGTCAGTTGTACTGCTTGGATTACCAGAAAGGTCCTAAATAAGGAAACTGTGGACACCTGTGTGTGCCAACATTTTATACGCATAGTAATGTCTTGTTGCTGTTTTTTTTTTTTTTTTTTTAATTTTCAGGTCGAGATTAGAGCGGGAATCCGATTAGTTTATCCTATTTTACCAAATTTATCTGCCTGATCCCGATTTACAAGACGACATCCAATTCTCCATCTGTGTTTGTGAAGCACACTCTGTTTCCTCACACCTCCAGGGTTGTGGGTTTGAACCCTGCCCCCATTCTGTGTGGAGTTACTGACAGGGAGTGGTGGCTGTTAGCAGGTTAAGCTGCATTGATAGTGATGGTCACTAAGTGAGCAGAAGGTTGCTAGTTCAAATCCCATGATCAGTAGAGTGATTTCACGTTGAGCAAAGCCCATAACCCCAAATGATCCTAGGACTGGCTTGAACTGTTCTCAGTCTATGCTACTTTGCATCTGGTAAGTAAATAAACACGTGTTCGATGGGTTTCCTCTCGATACATCCTGTAGTCCACTGACTGTAAGGTAAGGTAGCATCTCTAGTCATACATAATGTTTGTGTGCGTGTGCCCTGTGTTGGTCTAATACCCATGCCTTAGTTTGTGTTGCCTGGGTATAGGCTCCGGGTAACCACGTTCTGTATAAATAATGGAGGATTTTTTTGGAAAATGGTAATAAAGTAATGTTAAAAGGAATTTAAATACTCAATTTCCATAGTATTAGAAAAATACCCAAAATGCTTTGGGGCACTTGTATAATAGTATTAAAAAGGTTGACACACGAATTCACAAGACACCATACTTAAGCGGGCGGCGTTGTTGCGATTACCATACTACATACGTGGCTTTAAAGAGGTTTCCCCAAACAGTCATTTGACGTACTGCGCATGTGCAAAAAAAGGAGTTCGCGAACTGCAGGGTGCGCTTAAAGTTTTCTAGAGTGCAGAGAAGGGTGGACACAGTGCGAAAAGCAGGCTCTGAAGCGCAGAAATGGCTTTTCGGAAAAGGAACAAGAGCTACCCATTCTTCAGCCAAGAATTTCTCATTCAGAACCACGCAGACATCGCCTTCTGTTTGGTGGTGCTCATTCTGCTCGGACTGATGTTTGAGGTGAAATATTCCGTGTATTGTGTTGTACTTTATCGGGGGGGGGGGGGTGTCCGGACGCGTACAGGTCCGAAGGGGGTGCAGATGCGCTTGGAGATGGGAAGCCGATGGAGGTGAAGATGCACAGATTCACAGAAGCTATTCGCTGGGGAGGACACACCAGTCACAGAGAGATCAACTCATCCTATAACGACAAATGCATGACTTATAGCTTATACCCGAGACCTGCATTATTATTAACCCCGTTATTGTTATTGTTGCTGTTACTCGGCATTCCGGTACAGAAAAGTCAAATTTGACTTTTTTTGCGGCTGGAGTGCGCATAAAAACCTACCGGTGCGCTGTGTAAAATATTGCATTTCAGTTTTATTTTGCGGGCTGAAGTCAGCTCTGACCCCGTTTCGCCTCCTCTCCCAAATGAAGTGTGTGGCTGCCGTTTCTCATCAGCTATCTCGGCGGTGCAGCTATTAGGCTTTAAAAAGCGAAATGTCGAAGCTGGTTGTGATTTGTGGTCGCGCTTTGTCCTGCGTTGAGTTTTCCCTTGCCGTCCCGGCGTTTATTTTATATCTGTTTTATTTTCTTGTTGTTGTTGTTAAGCCAGAGTAATTGAGGAGAATATTGTTAAAGCGGTAGTTAGTTGGTCCGTTTGTGCGCTTTGATTGAGCAACTTGTCCCGGTCCTTTTCGCCCCGTTTATTGCTGTTTTGGCTGAAGCATGGCTTTCTTAGCGTTATGATTTGGCTAATGAAGTGGATCGGAAAAAGATCATTAGTCTAGAAATCAGATTCTGGAGAAAAACGGGTAGATTAATTACCCTGTCGCATAAAAGATGGTGTGTTTTTAAAATACAGAAAAATTCGACTTAATCTGTGTTTGCTATCACTATTCTTGGGGGGGGACATCCTTGTGCCAATGCGGACCCGAGTTCCCCCCAAAAAAAATCTGACCTAAAGGCTGCAGAGTTATTTTAATAAAAATGGGGTAATTCCGTTTTTGTTTTTAAAAGAGGATGTGAAACTGGCAGCTGCCGTACGCGCGAATCGTCGCTGCTCTCGGTAGTGTTACTTTCCCACCGGAAGGTTGGCACTGATGCTCCGTGGCTGTGTAAGTGCCGGGCGTTTGTGACATCTGCCGCGGGCGCTGCGGGGTCTGCGGGCCGGAGCAGGCGGACGCATGCGGACCGGCTCGCCTGGAATGCGCGGAAACGCGGCGGCTCTGCAGAAGCGTGATGTTACAGATGTGCGCGTTTCGGCGCAAGTCGCGTCATGTCCCGCAAATCTGCACAAAGTAGTAGGGACCCCCCCCCCCACACACACACACACAAAGATTGCAGTTTATCTTGCATGCAGTAGGAATTAATGAATAACCTATTTTGTTAAGGGCCATCGCATATAAAATAATTGTGGCAGCTAGTCAGAACTGGTTTCAAGGTTTAACATATTCAACAAGCAGCAACTGATTTTATCAAGGTCGTATACATAGTTGCCTATCAATTTCATGGCTGTTAATGGGGCTGTTCACCCCGAAATTAATCAATTAATTTATTGGTATTTATTGTTATCTATGCATCAAGATTTTTGTCGTGGAAATGTCGGATTTTTGTGGAATATAACTGGGACAGAATGGCATTCTTTCTTTGGTGTTTAAAGAGACAAGTAATACAAAGCCCCTCTAAAATATCTTTTTTTCCAGTTTTGAGGTGAACTGCCCCTTTATTATAATAATAATAATAATAATAATAATAATAATAATAATAATACAACTGTTTATGGTTTCGGACAGGGCTAGACTGCTGATACTTTGCCCTCAGATGGATCTCTATTTTGATGTCAATCTGAATATCCCTGTGTGTCTCCCACTTCTGCATAGTTCCCACAGTTTCGCACGTTTCTACATTTCTTTCAGACAACCGCAAAGACGGCCTTGCTGTTTATCCATCCCCAGTACAACAGCAGTGCGCTTGCACCGGGTGAGCCCCTCTCTGCTTTCGGCTGCTGAGCCCCCCCTCACACACCCTGTGCAGTTGCAGGCTTCACCGCTATCCATTCTGCTGTAATTGTAAACCTGTTGGTATCAATCACCCAAAACCACATAGAATTTCAGGCTGGCTGGCCTGCACTGTCCCCTGGGTCGTCCGCCATTCTGTCGCTTTCTGCCTGATTAGATGGGGAGGTGTCGTTGTTTTGCTACGGATGGTGGGACTGCATCACCACCTTCTTCTACTTCCTCATTGCCATCATCCTCCACGCGGTGGTGCAGGAGTATATCCTTGACGTGAGTACCTGGCCCCATGGAATTATGGGTACCATACATGTTTTGCTATAATGTAAGTATTCTTTCATATATTTTGATAAAAACACATTTCATGAAACACTAGAGTATTGAAGGATGGGTCTAAATGTATTACGCATATTGTGAATCTATTAGCTGTGGCAAAATGACAGTTTTATTTTAATACATTTAATAAGTTTAAGATCAAGACCCATCAGAATGTGTTGGGGGAATATCATGTATATCGCTGGTTACAAATCGGGAGACTCTGGTTTACCTCCATTGTTTCTCAAACCAGTACTCGGGGTCCCCCAGAAGGGGCCATAATTCCTTGGGATTCGAGAGGGAGCCAAAACGTGGGACCGCCTGGGGGGTCCCTGAGGACTAGTCTGAGGCGATGTTCTACATGGGTGCCAAAGGTTAACATTGACTCCATGGCACTGAATAATACTCACAACAGAAAACATTACAAGCGGTTTAAATATGTTGTGAACTGTATAGTGCCTTTGAAGGTTGTAGCGTTATCCAAAACCTCGAAGCGTGAATGATTTTGCGTAGGGGGTGGTGCTTCACGCTGTTGTCGTTCTTACTTTGACCGACCCACGTCCTTTGCCTTCTTTGCCCATCAGAAGGTTAACCGGCGTCTCCATCTGTCAAAGAGCAAGAACACAAAGTTTAATGAGTCGGGCCAGCTGTGTGTGTTTCACCTGCTGTCCTCTGCCTGGGCGCTCTACATCCTCATCACGGTGAGCATGGCTTTCCGCACAGCGCTGCTTCAGATACTCATGTGGTATTACTTTTACTGAGGTTGCAATCTCTTATTTTTTCTACATCCAGGAAGGATATCTTCTAAATATCAGTAGTCTGTGGGAGAACTACCCTCATGTTTACCTCAGGTAAGCACCTGGAAGCTGGACATAAGCATGCAGGTTTTTAATAATGTAATTATTAGTGTTGACCGGCAGAAGGACAATGGGCAGAGGGCTGGAATGTGGTTCCTAAGGAACATGTTGAAGGTACCCCAGAGAGGCTGGTGTTGCCTTCTAAGGAGATGTTGAGAGCTCTGTTGTGCCCACAGCTTCCAGGTGAAGTTTTACTACCTCTTCCAGCTGGCCTACTGGCTCCATGCCTTGCCTGAGCTCTACTTTCAGAAGGTCAGGAAGGTACGTGAGAAGGAACCTGGTCCAGATGCTTCGTTTGGATGTTAAGAACTTGGTGAAAATTGTGATTACTTAATGGTTGCTATGTGACATCATTTTGTATGAAAGTTACTGGGTGTTTAAGGTCCAGACGTAAAGGACGCCCATTGTCTCCTTAAACCTACCACCTTTTGGTCACAATTGTAGTTTTAAATTACAGGTTTTCACAAATCTGCATTTATGTTCTTTGGAGGGGGGATCTGTCCCACTGTGCCCTTTCTGTTTTTCTGTGCCTGAATAGTACAACGCTAGTAAACTTCCCCTTTTGTGGACACGCATCACGGACGTGTTCCTAAATTTTATGCCACAAGGAACTGAATCATTGTTTTGATGTAGAACTAGCAAAACCTCATTCGGCTGTTTTTTCACATTTCCGTTGAGTTCTGTTCCCATTGACAAATTACGGCATTTTTAAGTTTGGGGGGGGGTGCACTTTCATGACTATTAATGGCAGAAATTGATATATCCTTAAATATATGACTCTACCCCACCATGACTCTACTGCCCGTGTTTCTCACTGACTGCATGTTAAGCCCCTACACATAGTTAGTGCTGAAGCTGTGCTGTTAGAGAGACCAAAGACGGGAAATTTAGCGGTGATCTCCCCCTCCCAGGAGGACGTCCCTCGACAGCTACAGCACATCTCCCTGTACCTCCTGCACATCCTGATGGCGTATCTACTCAAGTGAGCCCTCCGCCTGCCCTCAGAATACGGCTCCGGGTTTGCCCGGGCCGCCTGCTGATGCACCTTGTCCCCGACAGCCTGACTCGCGTGGGCCTGGTGCTGCTCTTCCTGCAGTACCTGTCAGAGATGGGCTTGCACGCATCCCGCCTCTTCTACTTTGCCGACGAGAGCCGCCACAGACTGTGAGTAGCTGTGTCCCTCCTGGCTTCAGCGCTGATTTTGCTCCTAGGTAACTAGGGCAGTCGGTAGCTTAGTGGGTAAGGATTCGTAAATCAAAAGTCACAGATCCAAGTCCTCCATTGTGCTCTTGAAAGGTAGTTAACTTGGAAAAATATTAAGCAGCCTGACTGGGGAGAAATTGCCTTTGATAAGTACCATGTGCATCTCACTGAGCTTTAGAGACCTGTTACGAGTTGTGCGTTCAGATCTGTAGCTGGCAGAGTAAGCCTGTCACTGCTGGACCCTTCTGCTAGGCCATTAGCCCCACTTCTCCAGGGATGTTGGACAATCCTGCTTTCTGCTCCTGAGCTTTTCTCACTGGTATGCCTGAGCACTTTGAACAGAAGTTATCTGCTAGAGAAATAATTGCAAATGTAATGTAAACATCAGCTAAGTAACTAAATGTGAATGTTATTGTTTATGCCCAATGAAGTATGATCCTGTAAGAATCCCATCTAAATGAATGAATGAATGAAACAAATCAATGAGGATTCCTATCTGAGGCATGTTTTGCCACTTTTGCCTGCAGGTTTGACATGTGGGCAGTGGGCTTCGCCTTCACCCGCTTGGCCACCCTGACCCTGCTGTTTCTGGTGCTGGGTTTTGGGCTGGCACGGGTGGAAAACCAGGGTCTGGATTGGGAGGCTGGGAACTTCAACACCGTGCTGCTTAGGTGAGACACAGGGCTGTGCATGCACACGCACGCACAGACACCCGCGGCTGTGCACGCACATGCACGCATAGACACCCGCAGCTGTGCACGTTGACTGCTGACCCCTGCTCTCTGGCGCCCCCTGCAGGTTAACGGTGCTGTTGATAGTGTGCCTGACACAGGCCTGGCAGCTCTGGAAGTTCATTTGCTTCCAGCTGCGCCGCTGGCGGGAGCGAAGGCGGCAGCAGGCGACATGCAGGCGGGCTGCAGGCAAGCAGCCTCCTCGGGTGGCCAGGAGGGACACCGGTGAGTCCCGGCTCTCCAAGGTCTCGACAACAGCTGTGATGTGGCAGGAGCGATGATCAGATGATCAGTGGTGGCTTAAACCTGCCATTTATTCTCACAGGTGGACTCTATGAAAATGGGGCGATCAAGGCAGAGAATGGAGCCTCTCCACGACCCAAGAGGATCAAGGCCCCCTAACCTAGCGCCTGGGCTCCTCCCTGGCTATGGAATCACTAACTGAAGAGGAACATGGCTAACGGTCATCATGCTTTTATTTGGAGGTCTTGAGTGTGGGTGTTGAGAGTTTGGGGACTGGGGTGTCCCATTCCGGAACAGCTCGCGGGAATTCCTGGGCCCTGAAGCACATTCTCCCTCACGTCAGAACTCCTTAATTGCTGACTGTCCTCTAGGCTTCCAGTCTAGGCTTGTTTACACACATGTCACCCTGAGCACCCCCCTAGTAAATAACACCGTTTTTTGGACATGATGTCTTTAATTTCCACCAAATGCTTTCACCTCTGTTAGCCCCGTCTCTGTCTTGGCCTAAAGCTAGATTTTTGGGTCATGGGATAAAGTTTTGGTCCCCAGCTTCTATCTGGGGGTGGGGGTGGTAGCTGGGGAAGCCTGGCATGCAGGCCTCAGCCTTGCCATCAATCAAGGCGAAGTTCCATCTGAGGTCATTTTGGGGTCACCGGGGTCATTCGGGTCTCCTGCTGAGAGTCGGTCTCCATGGCGCCCCTCCGTCTCTGCGGGACTAGTGTTCTCAGAGTCTGGTCCTCCATCTCTTTCGTCCACAGGAAAGTTCGGGGTAACTCAGGTGACGAGAAGCTCACATGCCTTTTACTCTTTCTGTAAAGGGTGATAAGTCTGAGGGTTTTACACGCATGAGGCCTGGCAGCCCGTGTATGGACTGCCGACTCTTTAAGTTTCACTGAATGCAAGATAAAGAGTTCCATCAAAGCCCAGGATTAGAATCTACCCATATTTAGGTGCTTGTTCAGAAGTTCAGAATGAGATCATAATTCCTTTTCCTGGGATTAAAGGACGAGAAAACAAATGTATGTCAATAATACAAAATAACTATGAAATGTGGGTGAAGCTCTGCTCAGCTAGTGTGCTGCTCTTGCTGACAACTTTATAAATAAATGCAGAAGGAAGAACTTTTTTTCCACACGTCTTATTTTTTTAAAAGTTTGCTGGTGGCAAATTGAGAACAGAGACTGGGTGGGATTAACATGCACTACCCTTAGTTCCACAGAGTTGTGAAATGAGATGAAGCCGTATTTGCTTGAGTATAGGTGCTTTGGAATTATTTTTTTTTATTCCTTTCATACACATACACATGAAAAACATACAGTACAGGTGAGAGCGGAACTTGGGGTCCAAGTACAGCTGCCTATCTGCTGCCCCCTGGGGGATTGATCAGGTATTTGTTGGTTTCTCCTACAGAACAGCTGGTGTGCATGTGTCCCTTTCACTCTGCTCTGCGCTATGTGAGCATTTGTATAGATTGCAGAAATAGATTCACACAGACGTAGCTGTAGCTTTTGTACTATTTATTTTCCATTAACACTGCAAAGGGGCAGAAGTATAGATCGGGTTTATTTTAATGTGACCTTCTAAAGCCACCAAGCCACATAAGGAAAGATAAAATTAGATGTTTGTCCCCATGGTTTATAACACGCATGCATAAGGGCATCTCAGCAGGCTGTATGGTTACTGTAACTTTACATCCGTTATGCTGCTTCGCTCTTGTCACCCAGAGTAACAGGCAGACTAAGTTTATTTCTGCATGGACACACTTCTTAGGTCCGGTCCTTGTTGAGTTATGAAACCTGTAAATACAGTAGTATCCCCCGTGGTGTCCACTAGATGGCAGCCCTGAAACACAACCGTCCCATTTCTTACCAGGTCAAGGAAAGAGTATTTGCATGGCAAAATCACTGTTTAAACATAAACCTTTAGGGCTTTAGGGCCTTCTGAAAGATGATGAAAGATGAAACCATAAAAAACTGGTGTGGCTGACGACGCGTCCTCATGGGCTTTCACTGTCCTGGGCCATCCCTGCAAGCAGGAAAAAGATCAGTCTGTAACATCTCGGATGTGTGAAAGCCTGTTCCGTCTCCTAACCGAAGGTGCCGTCACACTGACCCACCGGCGTTCTGGGCGTCTTCGGGGAGCAGGCCCAGGTGCTGACGCAGGGAGTGGAGTGTCTGAGAGGGGATCTGCTCAGAGTGGGTCTCCAGGTACTTCAGTACATAATGGTCAGCGTCAGTCAGGACGAAGCGGTGTCTGAACACTGAGGGTGGAGGAAGAAGATGACGTTGAGATGGGAAAGGGGAGAGCTGGGGCTTGAGAAGGTGTAGCAGGATGCGGGTGGCTCATGCAGTGTGACTGAGGGCGATGGTGGGGAAAGTGCAGTGTGAGGTCTGGCAGAAAGGTATGAGCTGGGTGTAGAAAGTTCACATTATGCATTTCTCCAGTTTGCTGAGGAGGAATAGCAGCTGGTGGAGAACTAAATGCTATCTGTAGTAAAGATCATACACCGACCATCAAAAGAACTTCCCAGATATGTTGCTAGAGAGCCAAAGCCGATAGAAGTACTTCTAAGACATTGAAATTTCTTTAAAAAAACACGCTCATTTAAAAGCAGGAACAGTATTTAAACCTGGCCTTCTTATAATAAAATCCATATCACACCTATGGTCAGATCATGTGATCACCACAGGACACCCCCAAAATGCACAGATATTCACGGTAACCTTCCAAACGTCTGATCAGGATGGTGTACAGAATAATGATTCTGTGCGTTTACCAAATACATATCTGTGGTTTGTAGGGATATGAGATGTGTGTCTGAAACACTCTGTAGTACGCAAAGGGCCGTGAGAAGAATCCCACATATGATTACAACAGCACCGAAAAGGACCTGGATGCAAGCGACTGACCCTCTACGGTGGCTCCGATGGCAAAGTCTGCTAGGCCGTAATATTCCGGATTG
Source organism: Petrocephalus schoutedeni (assembly GCA_026780765.1). Lineage (NCBI taxonomy): Eukaryota > Metazoa > Chordata > Actinopteri > Osteoglossiformes > Mormyridae > Petrocephalus > Petrocephalus schoutedeni. The sequence goes on from JAODKL010000039.1 coordinate 17,736,444, forward strand.
TCCGCCATACTACCCGGTTTGGGAATGCGCGTCTTCTCCAGAAACTTCCCACTGATGGTCCCCGAATTCCGTGCTGACGTCTCGAAGATGCTTATCATGTCATCGGACAGGAAGTAGGACAGGATGAAGCGACGGCCCTCGTCCAAAGGATTCTGGGAATCCTGTGACATAGCAGGAGTCTGATTCAGCTGGTTCCCAGCAAGCTCTGTCACCCACATCTGATGTGTCAGAACTCGGGCTTCTGAGGGAGCAATTCCAGCTGCACCCCTCGGCAATAGTCCCTCAGCTGTAACTCGACACAGATGTAATACTCTGTAACTGAGGAATCCAACAATATGACTCAGGCCTGACCCTGTAACATTTACTTCCGATTTATTAAATAGTGGTTTACCCCCTTGAGCATAAATTATCATGAAATGAAAAACATACAGGAAAGACACCAGTACATTCTCAGACATCTTAAAATACCTAAATGAAAGGTTATGTCAGTTTAGCTATTCGTGACTTTTTTTGGTGTTTTTTTTTTCAACATTGATTCTTTAAGAGATATTTTTATTTTTACTAGGTTACCGCCACACAGTAGTGTCACACTGAAGCCTGCAGGCTTAATTGAAGAAGACAAGGACCTTCCAGTAAGCCCAAATCGAACTGAACAGCTTTGAGCCCGCCTTTGTTTTTAGTTTCCTGGTGATTATAGCAATTATTATTAATGGTGCGAGAAATGAGCCTTTGGAATCTACAGTTGGTGGGATTACAGTGTGCTGTAAATCGCTGCCTGATTTATGCTGATGGGAGCCAAAAATGTAACCAATGGGAAGTAAGCAGCAGATGACTGACAGGCAAAGATAATCCCACCCACTATGGATTTCACGCGGGTTTGCTTTATTCGTGTGCTGTGCATTGGTAGCACCTGAATGCTGGTTTCCTTTCAGGCACAGGACACAGTGCTCCTCACCATCCTGGCTGCGTAGCGCAGCACTTTGCCGTCGTTTTCCAGCCACTTCAGCAGGTCCTTTTTGGGTGGCTCGGGTACAAGGGACAGGCAGTTTTGCAAGGAGTCCTCCAGACTCCCGAAGCCATTGTAAGGAGGAAGCTCCTGTAGGTACCAAGCTGAATGATTAGGGGTGAGAGGCGCTAACGACTGGGCTCCGCACACTCGCAGGGTTAAGCTTTCCCTGCTGTAAAACGTTATGTCAAGCTAACATAAAAATGGCCATAAACAGCCCCTAATATACTAGGCTCTGTCTAACACCACCACTCAAACATCATTCATGACCTCCTCTGCTCCACCCCACCAAATCTCCTTCATGACAGCTTGTTTTTACCACATGGATTACCATAGTTTTAACCATAAATTTACATTGATAGTTATTTTCACAGTTACATTGACATTAGACAGTAATTTTCTTTTCTTTTTTTTTACAGATTAAATCACCCATTTACGTGTTTAATGAAGAAATTCAAGTAACACCAGCAGTAGCAACAGCAACTCCTGTGGCGAACTGAATTTACAACCGACAGTAACAAGTTCAGGTTCTTTAAGATGGCAGCACCGGATCTGGTGACAGAGCCAAACTGCAGAGAATTTAAGTACTTCGGACTATCCATTAGTGTCCATTAGCGATTTGCTTAAATCAGGGGTGATTCTAAGATTTAACTCTTAGGGGGTGCTCAGCCACCTCAAGAAATACACAACAGAGTATGTCAGCTAGTTATTTAAAAAACAGTTAGAAGCCTTGGGGTAAAATGGGGGATGTGATGAGGGGTTTGGTCTCCCTCTGACTCCAGCCCTGACCACAGCCTCAAGAAACAGTCACCATGTGAAGGCAGACACTATGTTTGACGGAGATGGCTCTCTCAGGGTCAAACCTGCCTTCTTAATTGGTGTTTCCGGTTCCTGGTCCACCGGAACGGGCTCGAGCTCCACGTCAGCGAAATGCTGCTTATAGTAGCCACGGGTGAAGTCGTCGCAGTCGTACAGCAGGAAGTGGCGTCCCAGAAGGCCGAGCGTGTCGCCCACCTTGAAATCTCTGGGGGAGTAATACTCCAGCACCTCTTTGGGGGACATTTCCAGGACACAGCTGGGGAAGGGCCCTGTGAGGTGGGCAGGGTCATGTGGCCAAACTGGGTGGAGGCAACACTGGAACTGGACTCAGTGGAACACCAATATAATATATCCTCTAAATATATCAGCATAATTCATCCATCTTGTTTGATTAAAAGACAATCTAGTGTAATATAAAGAGTCTACTATAATTTCAAAAAGTATACCCTTCTCCCATTCTCTTCTGTCTTATTTTTAAGATGTTTTCATTATCAGTCAGGAAAACAGGTGGATTGTGATCTGATATGAAGCTGTGAGATATGATGCCTCACCACAGGGCGATTTTATTGTCTTGGGAAGCCGCTGCCTCTTCAGCAGGACCGGAAAGGGGTCGCGGCTGCTGTTGGGCTTGTGGACCTCTCGGATCTCCACTGAGTCATCCACCAGGTAGTACTGGATGATAACGGGCCGTACCTCCCCAGGCTGGGAGTCCGTTTGGTCCCACAGCGCAAAGAAGCGAAGCACCTTGGGAAGCGAGTGAAGGGTCAGAGGTCACCATAACAGGGCAGAGCTGTGTCACATGATAGCGGTGGCATTCTTTTTTCAAAGCCACGGGGACATCTGGAGTAAAGATCTTAGTTCTCAAGTCGTGTATGATCACAGCTGTCGATAAACAGTCCTGACCTTGTACTGAAACACAGACACAGACAAAAGAAAAACAGCCTTTTTTTGTGGTTTAAACACGCATCAGGCATGTAGTTGACTCCTTATCCATGGATGGAGTTGCATTACCAACTATCTGTAACATCAGTCAGAAGGAGCATCATGACACAGTGAATATAAAATCACGACCATCGTGAGGCAGTCATCAGCTACTTTAATACGGAGTTTCATGTTGTTGCTATAAACTGCAGGACAAGAAGCCACCTATTACTCACTAAAACATCTCTGCAGATCTCATTAAAAACAGAGAACCCCTCTTGAGAATAACAGCCTGCCTCGTTAGCCGACCGGGTGTGTAATATTAACCAATAATAGATGGTAATTGCTTATCCGTTAGAATTTTTCCAGAAGGTTGGGGTCACCTTCCGGTCCATGGTGAGAAACTGTCGGAGGCGGTCGAAGTCGGAGGCGGTGACATGGGCCTGTGGGGGCGGGCGGCGCCCCTCCGTGTACGGGTCTCTGGGCACTGCCTCCTCTTCGTTCAGCAGCACCCCCTGGCTCTCCAGGAATTCCTGTTGGAAAGGCGGCCTCATTATGAGAGAGGCCAGAATCGCCGCTATGGTTTCCTCATCTTTGGGTGGCAGCAGAAACCCTTCAGTGTTAAACTATTCACCTGTTAGACGTAGTCTCCTTGATTCTTTAAAACAACGCTATATGCACATACAGTAGACCCTTGGCTTACAAACGGTTTACCGTGCAAACAACCCATGTCACAAACTTAACGTGTGAACAAATATTGGGTTACGAACCGATTTTCACTGGCGGCTAAAACACATACAAGCTTGTAAACAAGTGCAACAAAGGCTGAGATGCATTCAGGGTGTCGGAAAGGATCATTCTGAGCCTAGAAACGCTCGCAAGCAGACCTATTTTTTATTAAAAGAAAATTATCATGGTGTATGATACTGTACTGAAATGTTTTTTTTTTTTACTGGACAGTACTGTATTGTTGTTTATTATTGTTTATTACAGTCTATTCTATAATTTAAGATTTAAGGGAAAATATACTTGTATTTATAACAAAAAAGACCATTTAAGATGTTAGAAATTAGGTAAGGAGATGGTGTGGGAGGTCTGGAACGGATTAATTATATTTACATTATTTCTTATGGGAAAAATAGGTTTACCTTACGAACAAACTGACAAACTGACTGACAAGGGCCTACCACATATATATATATATATATATATATATATAATTTGCAACAGTCACATCACATTTATCGGCACTACATTGTGTCTGCTGGCATAACTTCCAGCATCACCACCACCTTATTTGGCACGCTCTATTAGTAGATAGTAACACGTTCACACTTAGTAGGTTAGGGATCTGTATCTGTGTCCATTATTGGTTCAAATCCCATTTGACTGGCAAAGCAATCTTGTCACCCTTGAATGCTCGAGGACTACCGGATGCTAGCGGACTCTTCTCTCCGAGACTCGACTGTCTGCTCCATAAATGTACCATGTGCAGCACAGGCTTGTGGGCCCTACGTGCAGGTGCGAGCGGGGGCCACATGGCCGGGGCAGTCTCGCGGCCCCTATTTACCCGGGTGTAGGTGTCACAGCTTGCGAGGCGGTAGGTGGTGCCGTACACGCGTAGGTCCATGCCCAAGTTCAGGTGCTTCCAGTGGAGATACCCGTTCCTGCTGTCCTTGGGAAGTCTCTGCCTCCTCACCAGCTTGCCCTGCGGCATTCCCGAGTTCTCCACCTCCGGCTCCATAATGCACATGCTGTCGTCCAGCAGGTAGTAGTAGACGACCACGGGCCGCACGCGGTACTTCTCCACAGGAGACAGCTGGACGTCCTGCCTGAAGTACCCATAAAAGCGGAGCACCTGCAAAAAATGGCGCGTTAAGAAGGGAACAAAGGAGGGGTGAAGACAGGGGCACAGGTAACTGTAAGCTGAGGAGGGTGGGCTGTTATTCAGACGCCAATGTCGGTGCAATGGTCACGTTTAAAACTTTGCTGGTGGAAGGTCATTAGCAGGTATGAAATCCACCTCATCACTTCAGAGGCTGGGTTCAGGTTCAGATGAGTTAGACTTGGAAGTAATGTGAAAGACCTTAACATGTAAATAAAAAACAGTACATTTAGAAACAGAAAGGGGATTTTCCTGGTACAGAACTTTTGAAAAATAGTCACAGCTTTTGGTAAAAAGCCTTTACACGTATTAAAAATTGATTATTAAAATCCGGTTATAAATAGCATTTCATGAGTTCACATTTTGAGCGTTTCTGTAAAACCTAGTGGAAAATAGCAGAAGTGTTAAAGTCATATGTTGAAGAAAAAGACATTCGAGGCAAACAGATAAGTTTAGTTTAGTCCAACACATTTAAGATGTAACCAGTGCTGTTACAGTTGTCCTTTACAAAACATTTCTAACAGTAAGCAAAGCGTCCCTCAAACTTCGATAATTACATTCCATGTGAGTGACCTGGACATCTTCCGCGGATAATTTTAGAACAAGCTACACAGAGACAGCACCGGAAAGTGAAACAATCCAGCCGCAGACTGACTTTGTGTTTATGTTTTACAAAACCTGTTTAGATGAGCTCGGGAAGCTCCGAAAGGTCTGGTACCAAAACATTTCCCAAATAAGTCAAAACCTTTTAAGCGTAATGGCTGCACTGTAAAAAAAATAAAAAACGGATAATGTACTGGCAATTTTCTGCCAGGACATTATCCGTTTTTTCCCGGTATTTTTTCCTTAAATTTAGCGGGTGTACTCGCTCCCACAATGCAACGCGAAATTCTAATTAAAGGGTAAAACACCTGTGAAAAATTTATACGGACAATTCCTATAACTGTACACATAATCATAATGATGCTCACTGCAAACTAATGCGGTCCAAATTTATAATACCGATACCTTTTTATCCAGCGTCACGTGAGCTGGAATGAAAGCCGCAACTGGTTCCGGACTGGGACGGTCGTGGGTTAATGCTGGAATCTGGCTAGAGGGGTGGGTGACGGCGATCTTGGTCAACGGGTCGGTCTGGAGAGGCTCTTGACCGATCCCAACCGTGGGCCGCAGGGGTAAAGCATAGCCATTCTTGAAAGACAGAGTCTGTGGTCTGTGGAAGGCTGATTTCTGAAGGGAGTCACAAAATATCAAGTTTCAGCTGTGTGCTTACGCTGGAAAAGTAGTCAGTTAAAATAATTGTTAGTTTCTTAGCTTTACTCACTATTGCTGGACGTCTTGGGATACAGATACACAACAAACAGCACAGTCACAAAATAATGTGAATTAAACGTCACAATTAACTTTCATAAACTTTGATATACCGCCTAAGTCAACCATATAAGTTACTTTGAAATGTGAATCGAAAATGAACAAATAAATTGATTAAGAAAACGAGATCAGGAGGAAATATTTTAGAACAAATACACTTACAGTCATATCGCGGAAAGAGTTCCCAGGTAAAAAGGGAAGGGCGTATGATGAACGGCCAGCCATGTGCTGTAGTAGTCAGTCAAGTATAAACGGCAGCCCGGGCTCCAAAAATACTGAACAATAACCTACTTTTGGTTTGTCTCAGGGGATCACAGTGTCATTTCAGTTCCCCCTTCATCATGTGTGGGGTGTCCAGGGAAGCAGGGAACGTGGTTGCCATGGTGAATATACACAAATGACGTCCGGCGACCCGCAAGCCGCCTGTCCACTGCAAAATGCGCAATTTCGTACGCAGCCGCCAACTGGCAGCTACTGGTCTTTTTATACATGAAATATGAATGAATGAACAACTTATATTGCGCATACTTTATTACTTTAGGTGTCTTTTCTTCTCTTATCCAAACCTTAGATAAGAGACACGGATCAAAATATTAGATCACACTAGATCAGATTAGATTACCTTTATTGATCCCAGGGCATACAGCCGAAGAACAATTAAGACACTTTAGTAATAAGTTTAATTTCTTTCTGCTTGCATCTGAACCTATTTTCGTTTCTCAAAATCTTAGCTGTTTCGGTGTGTAAGTGAAGCATGGATTTCCCTACAACTGGGTGTGCGGATATTACATTATTTCAAGCACTACATGAGGAAGCGATTATTATAACTCTATTGATTTAATAGAGGGCTTTGAATACCACCACGTGCACGTTTGTAAAGCATTTTTTTGACTGAGGGTAAAGCAGTCATGGTGAAATGTGTAGCATATAAACTGAGCAGAGAAGATTTACGGTCATTGTTTTACAGTCACGACACATAAAGACCTTACACCAGAGACATAAACGTACCCTTCTAAATAATTATTTTGTGGAGAAATAATCTACAAAACACAATTTTAATACATTTTTAATACAAATCACACTAATTGCCTTAATTCATGAAGTGTAACACATTGTCAGGCCTCTCTGGAACTGGAGTGCTCCATGAAGTTGGGAGTTCTGACTCGGAAAGTCAGAGGAACCTGTACGACCCAGACCTCAGAATTCAAGATGCCCGCACCCTTCATCAACAGAAAAGAGAATTATAGTTATATAATAACGGCTAACGATGAACCCGGCTAGAACAGGTATTGCTAAACGGCTTTCCGACTTAGTGTACTACAAGTTACTACAAATTACTTGTCTACTACTGAACTCAGCTGTGACGTCACTCCCAGCTCCGACTTCTGCCCTCCAAGGTAAGTGGAACGCAGCGGAACTATTCAGTTTAATTATCATGCATTTAATTAACACAGCTGTTCAAATTCACGACACATCTTTTACGGTTTAAAACTGTTCTTTAGCTATGAATAAACAACTCATCAAAAAAATAAATTAAAATGTAATATCCACATGCACTTACTATTGCTGGGGTATTGCTTATAAAAGAATGAACCAATACTTTATTTGTGAACAATTTTATTTCACAAAGTGTTTTTGGTTTCATTGGTCAGCGTTCTGCATATTTCAAATCCCATTTCATTTAAAAAAACAAAATGCCTTTAATACAATATACATAGTCAGCATGTTGAACACAAATGTGGCATTGCAATCTGTCCTCCTTACCCTTACAGTCACAAATCTATTGTAGAATTCATGGCTGATTTTAAAGGGTTTAAAAAAAAAAAAAGTCTTGAAAAAGGTTGTAAACAGCTTAGCTCATCAATATCCCACTTAGGAGATTTTATTTGGGACACGGATGGAAGTTATTCTGAAAAATCTCACTGCTGCAAAGGTTCTGACTGGGCCAGTCCAAGTTTTATAAAGGCCGATCATATTCGTGTAAACTTTATGGATGAATAAAAAATATCCCAAGCTTTGGTGAAAAAATTGCACGGTCCAATATAACGAGCATCTATAGCTGGTGATTAGCCCGGCGAATGGCTGAAGGGGATCCCGCATGTAACCAGGAACCCTCTGAGACGTCTTCGTGTTTCTGCTGGGGAAAATGCGGCAGGTCGGGATGGCGGCTCGGCGCCCTTCCCCCTGCTGACGTCAGCAGCCTCTCGCAGCGCTGCGGCGGACGCCTGGCCAAGGTACTTACGTGCACCCGGAAGCGAACATGTCTGCTCTAGCACAGAGGCACCCAACCGACTGGGGTCAAATGTCTCACTGTGCGTCCTCCACAAATCAACCCCCCCACCACTGCCTCTTTGAGGTTTTAAAGAAACTAAGCAAGTTAATATTATTAACATTATTCTTGAAATTCTGACACATCTCAAGCACTAAAACATCTGCCCTTATTAGGAAAAATAAAACAGACATACACATCCCTGAGGTGTCAGGCGAAGCTTTACTGCTGTATAAAAATATTTTGGAACGTGAAAAATAAACCTATTAAATACCAAAATATATTCAGGTAGGGCTGAGATGACTTTATAATGTTTTTTTTTTGGTTTGTGGACTTTTTTAGGTCGCCGTCCCATTAATGGCTGTTTTGAAGACCAATGCCCTGTAGTAACCTCATGTTGCTGCTTCATTTTTAATTTCCCCAACAATTAAGAAAAAAAAAAGTCTGAATTCTGGATCCGGAGCCACTGCTCGGCAAGCATTCCCCCCCGACGTTCCCAGCGGGCCTCTTCGAACCCGTTTCTTCACAGGCCGACGTCGGCGGCTTATCCTTCCATTGTACGAGGAGCCAGGCTCTGCCACCGCCGCGCCCCTTTCTGATTGGACGACGACGGAGGAAACGACGTACGCGATATCCGTCGCCATCCGCTGCCCACGCCTCGAGCTCCGGCAAGGCGAAGTTCAGAGGTTAAGCTTATTCTAACTGTGCAGGGGTCATGGTGGGGGGTAGCATCCCCCCCCCCCCGGGAGAGCATGTGACCCAGCGTGGCCCAATCGGCAGCCACCAGGCTAATAGTAGCGGTTGAGGCTGCGTGTGCCGGGGATGTCGGGCTGGCCGTTCATCCAGATCTCGCGGATGATGCGCTCGCGCTCCTCCAGCCTCTGCGCCCGCTCCAGCTCCTCGGCCGAGGTGAAGACGTTGGTGTGCAGCGTCCGCTCGAAGCGGCGGTGCCGCCGCGCCGACAGGTCCGAGCCTGAGTCCCAGTCCGAGTCGCTGTCGCTGGTGTCCCCGGAGCTGGGCGGCCCGCGCACCCGACGCTGGGGCTCCCGGGGGCGACAGTCCGTGCGGCAGGAGATCTGAACCACCAGGGCGAGCAGCGTGAGGACGAGACCCAGGCAGACTCCGCACACGAAATAGAGGGCGGCGCGCTCGGGGTGCTCTGAGACACACACGGAGGGGGGAGGTCAGGCCATCAGCGCGTACACACAGATCAGCAAGATCAATGAGAGGCCAGTGAGTACTATACCAGAAAACCACTGACAGCATTACATGTACAAAATGACACTCTGTGCCTCAATGACTTCGACTCGCACACTCATCCACAGCAACGGGTTTTAGAGCAAAGCTTTAGGACTGTGACACAATCAGCAGCGGACGCTGGCTGTGACATCAGATAAGCTAAGAGCCAGCTCATAAACGAGGTAGGGTTTGGGTTAAAGAAAACCTTGACAAAGGTTTACAGGTGAGAAGTTTTTATTCTAACGAGAGTGGGAAGACATTAAACCCCCCCCCCCCACCCTAAAAAAGCACAGATTTCCACCTCATGATTAAGCTGCTCCATTAGAAACAGCAGAGATGTCAGCTGACTTTCATATCGAGACTCCGAGGTCTCGACTCATTAGCATCACATGTGCTTAGTCAGCGTCTGCTCTGGGACGCCTGATGGGAAATGGCAGCGCACTCAGGGATGCAGGATATGTAATATCATTTTTAAACCAGTTCTGGTGAGTAGGTGGCTCTAGGGACACAGTGCATACTCCCCTCTGCTTCCAAACTCATATTTACTTCAGTGTCACACTTATTAAACGTTAAACCAAACAATTCAAGTACTTCTGAGTTAACAAAAAGTTAATCACTACGAGGAAACTGGAACGTGTACATTTAACAAAGTCATTTTTACATTTTTCATTTGTTCACTGGTTTCCAAAGTCTTCGCAAACATCAGTTTGACCGAAGCATTACTGGTTTTCTTATGTTTTAATTAGGTTTATGAACGGTCATGTTTTCTGGAATCGCTGGCTGGATTTAATCGTTAGCCAGAGTTCTGTTTAGCTAATTCATTAACAGCCCATGGCAGGTCCTCAGAAGCCAAACCCTGCGCTGTGCATTTGGAAACATACATCAGCTGGTTTATGCTGACTCCCTGTCAGGTTCACACATACCTGCTAAGTAGGTGTAGGCTGCCAGGGCATTGCTGACCAGAGCCATCTCAGTGCTGAGCGCAGTGGAGCCAATGGCAGGTCTCAGGGTCTGCGATGGGATCTCGTTTCCATTGGCCAGAACCGTCTCGTCCACAGAAAACACACCGGCCTTCCTCCCGCGCTTCTTCTTCCCTGTGGGTTTCCAGGAAGGATGTTACACAATCACTCTCGTGTGCGGAGATACACACTGCTGCTGCCTCGCCAAGGAGGTGACCTATTCACAACTACATACATGGGATCAGCATCAAACGAGGATCAGTATCAAAATGAGAATCAGTATCAAAACATACAAATGATCAGTAAGTTCAGTTTCTGTAACAACTTAAAATACTAATTTTATCCATATCATTCCATATTAATGGAATAAAAATGGAACTAAAGAACAGTGTAACATTGTGATCTAACATGGAAAACCTCATGTTTTCCCATCTTCATTACTTCATTTTTCTGAATTAACTTTGTATTTGTAAATTCACATGCTATTTGCAATGAATACTATAAAAGGTGATGCTTACAGATTACAGAAAGCTTGTTTAAACATCTCATTAAGTAATTTACTTTTAATGAGTGTGCTTGTTTTTTTGAAAGCTATCATCTGAATGAAACACTCTTCTTTAAACATAAAGGTTTGCATGCATGATATTCACAAAAATAACCCAGATTACACTTTAACATATAGCAATTACTTTAAATATGTCTTGGTTTGGTAAACATAACTTTTGACCTTTTCTGAGTTAAACAAAGGTTGGTTTCTTGAAGCTGAAGTTAATTGAAAAGTCTAAGATTCAGAGGGGTTTTTGAAAGGGCATAGTAATTCAGAAACATGTCGTAAACACACATCCCTCTGATTGCCATGCTGTCCAGATCAACCAATAATTTCCCCTCCGTTTGATCCCAGCAGGTTACAGACAGGCTGTCCTCCTAAACGGCACCTTAAGTGAACATATAAGCACCCAGGCGCTGAGTGACCGGGGTCCACGGGGGACGCCTCATGAAAACAAGGCCACAAACTGAGGCACTAAACCTGAAACGAGAACTGAGCTCTAATTACGAGATGTGGATTCCCCTGTGGATGCAGCCCTGCCAGCAGGGGTTGAGTGTTCCCACCTGGGCATGTCTCATTTTTACGTGAAGCTCACACTAACTGATCTCTGGGAAAGTCACAAGTATGTATATAGACCCTGTAAGTCTATAAGTACTTTGCTACAATTTTCAGGATTACCCACCATCTTATTCCCCAAATCCGCCTTCTAACAGAAGATTCCTACCAGGACTCCTCCCATCGCCAGTTCTAAATGGATTATTGTCTGTATTTGTACTATTCTGCTGTGACACATGCTGACAACGTAGCTGACATCCGCTTCGCCACTGGAGTACAGCGCGCGATTTTGTCACTGTCAAATGTGGTTTTGTTACACTGAGCAGGACCAAAGGAATGGAGGCAGGTTCCTCATACACAGTGTGGTGATGAGCTCACTCTGACCCCGATTCCAGTTCTGGATACGCAGGGTATGAACATGCAAAGCACAGCGCAGCTAAACCACCATCGAATTCTTCCCGGTATTCGCTTAATTAAAGAGAAGCCTTGACAATAAATTACTTGAAATCCCGCTGTAAATTCGAGCCAAACTGAATATATAATATATATGTCATTATACACTGCAATGGTGGCCTTAAAAGATACTTCACATATCCCAAATCGGCAAGCTTTCGGAATGAATGATAACTTTACAGATACTGCAGTCTGTTATAACATTCTGAGTGGGAGGGGGAGAGAATCACATGACCTGCTTTCTCCTTAATGATTGGTTGGCCCACCTCGGCCACCCCATACCCTGCTACTCCAGTACTGACACCAATCCCAAGACCCCTAATCTACTGTGTGTGTTTTATGTTTGTCCCAGATATGCTTATGTTTTATGTTTGTGTCTTGCTGGCTCCATCCATACCTCTCCCTCATTTACTCCCAAAAAGGAGAAACATTCGAGCAGACCGCTCCCCGTGTGGTCCGATCCTGTTTGCCACACCGATCCAAGACAGTCTGAAACTCACCCGCTATCTAAAAGTTTATTTCTTCTCTTTAAAAAATGGTGTATCCTGCCAAAAGTGACCTCGGCCATTAATCCAGAAGTTTCCACCATTTTACCACCTTGAGCCAGAGAGCTGGATGTAAAAGCAAACAAGACATTTACCAAAAGAGAAAAACACTTTTGGTGTGTGCCGTATGCCCTAAACACCCGGTAAACAAGGTGCAGGAGACGGGACCCACTGTGTGGATAACCCCCTCCCCCCCAACCTCCCCAATGAATTTTCTGGAAGACTGGCACATGCAGTAAAAAACATTTTTAGAGAAAGGAAGATGGAGGTAGAGAGATTCTGAGTGAGTGTTATGGCTTCCAGCCAACCCCTGTGTGTATGGAGGGGGGCCCCTTAAAGAGCTTCAAGGGGGCTTCCGACAGGCCTCCTCACCCTCGGACCTATTCAGAGGCCCTGGGATTACAGTCTCTTTACTTTAATTCATGAGTCATTGAGGTTCCCGCGGGATGCAGGGCCCCTCGGCTTTGAGGAGTTTGGTTTCACGTGGCTGACGTGCCGGATGACCACTACCCCATCGTTTTAGTGCCTTTCCGTTACTATACCCACGTTGACGGTTATATAACATGCGTGCTTTGGACTCCATCCATCTTCAGCTCCAGTGAAGCTGAAGTTTCCTTCACAGGTGCTCGATAAAACCTCTCGGGAGATGAGATCCAACAGAAGTTGTGACTACTCCACATCCGGGTCGAACCCAGAACCTGGACAGCGAAATCTCTCTACAGATCAATGGTCAGCCTGGATTGGACGAGAGAGCCTACCTGGCTGAGGGTCAGAGGTCACGAGATCAGCTTTGTCGAGTGGTGCGTCGTCTTCTACAATGTTGAGGTCATGGGGATGGAGGGGTGTGTACCCCATTTGCTGGGGAGTGGCATCCCGAAGCAGCTTCCTGGGGACTGGAGGGAGAAGAGGGGTGGAGGTGAATCACCGTGGAAACACGTGGTTGTGATGTGACTGATGACCTTCCTGTACGCTCCCCGCCCCCCCACGCTCCCCCTGCTTGTAGCCGGTGAGTCAGTGATTGTGCACCAGACAGATGTGTGTGTGTGTGTGTGGGGGGGGGAATTCCTTCTGCACATGTTGCTTCTGAGCTGACCACACACAGAGCCTCACCGAGGACACATATCCCGGCCTCTGGCTGCGCGCAGGAGCGACCATCGACAGTGCAGCGAGCAGGCTGCAGACAGCCAGGGGCTCATGCTAGAGGCTCGTGCCCATGCACAAACATGAAGCTGCGTTTCCCAAGTTGAACTGAGGCTCCATTCCAAACCCACAACTAAATCCTAAAAACAAACCTCCTACAGACAGTCCCCGGGGACCCCAACATACTATTCTTATCATACTGGGAACACTGGAAGCATTTACGGGAGAAGTATTAGCAATTCACATGACATCAGACGTCCTTTGGAAATAGCTTTTGTTATTGTTTTCTTGGTGAGTGTTTCATGTTCACACAATGCTCAAAATGGCAAAAAGGACAAAATGTCTTGGAACAGGCTGATGTCAGATGGCTATGGCACTCATTCAGTCCATCCACACATCCGTATTCCAATCCCTTACAATGGTCTGGGCCCTATGGTGTCTAGGAGCCTATCCCAGGGAGCAAAGGGCACAAAGCTGGGGTGCAGCCTCCATGGGATCAGGTCTTATCACCTGTAATATATGATTGGTTTATGGATTTCCTAAACCACCATAGAACATACTCCCAGATTCTGCCAATGCCTCCTTTTCCTGTCCCCCACAAATAACAAGATACATAGAACAGTGTTTCCCAATCTGGTCCTCGGGACCCACAGTCAGTCCATGTTATCTGTGGGCCCCCGAGGACCGGATTGGGAAACACTGTTCTAAGTATCTTGTTATTTGTGTGTGTATAAAGGGGTGCCCTTTGGGAGGGAGGTGTGTAGGGGATGTTTTGGTAGACAGACACTATGCAGAGAGTCAGACATTAGCCTGCCTCCCACAAGGCATAGCTAAATTTGTCTGTCTTGGTTGCCGTGGGAAAATTGTCCGGGTTGTTGGTGCCAGTCTTGGCCTCCCACTGGAGTACGGTCATCCAGGAGTCCTGTGTGACAGTGGCTCACGAGCTGCGTCGGGTCCCCGGCAGAGATCCATCATTTATAGCTACTCATCCAGCCCAAGGCCGAGGAGCCCGGATCCTAGATCAAGCTGCCATCCCACTTATTATTCAGGGAAAGGGTCGGCAGAAACTGACAGAATTATATTAACAATCACACCGGGGACCCTAAAAAATTTAAATAGCTTAAATGCTATAGGCCATCTCAACAAGAGGGAACATGCTACAATCATGAGTTACATTTGCAATTTCCAGATCTAAATTAATTCTCCATCTCATGATAAAGAATTCAATTAAGCACCCCAAACAAAGATCTTACAAAACGGCTGAAGCCATGTAGCCGAGGAAGGCAGGAAACATTTATGATGCACGACAAACTTACATTCCTGTCATAGTTACACACTGGAAATGTGTGACCTTTCACCTCATTTCACGGATGTCAAAATACAACAGGCCATTGTCCTCTGAGACCTCCAAAGTAGACCCCAGAATAGCCCAAGGATACACCCACAATCCACCGGGTCAAGGTCTGCTCCGTCCTTACGCCAAGGCATGGCTGCCAAAACACGTATCCAAAAAAAGCTGGCGAAGACACGGCCGAAAGCCCAAAATGATAGATGGGTACAGTCCAGAGGAATAAGCCAATCAGAGCGTGATTGTGTGACAAAGAGAAATAAGCCAATCAGAGCGTGCTTGTGTGACAATGAGAAATAAGCCAATCAGAGCGTGATTGTGTCACAAAGGGGAATAAGCCGAGGCGGCTCTCCTGTCGCCATAATCCTTTGCTGGCCAATTTGTAGCCGCCTCAGAGAAGAAAGGGCATGGCGGTTCTCTAGGAGAAGATCAAAGGGATACATCCCGCACTAATTTAAGACCCGCAGACAGAACAGGTGGATCAGAATGCGGCCGCTTCCCCTTTGAAGGTGGAACAATGGTGGCCCATAGTACTGCCAGAGATCATTCAGCGTACAAAGGCACCAAGGCCCTCCCATTTCCAAAGTCAACAAACCGAGGGAAATTACAGGCTGCCCCCAGATGCTAATCGGCCGAGGAGGAGCCATCGAAGGACGGGCTGCAGGCCGCTAATTAGCATTACCTTCACTCATATCTGCGTTCCGGAAGGTTGTCGGTACAGCCACGCGCCACCAGTCAACATCTCACCACAGGATATTAGAAACTGAGCCCCCTGCCCCCTGCCCCCCCGCGAGGGATAAGGCTCGCGGCAACCAAGAAAAGCGAAGCAAAACGTGGAGCCGGACTTGCTGAACTTGTACAGGAATACAGACATCATTAGAAAGGCCCAGTACTGGATAAGATGGATTGATGGATGGATGGATGGATGGACGAAAGCTGGATGGATGGAAAAGTAAATTGAAAACATATTTAATCCTTACAATCAAGTACGTGAGAGATATAAATCTACAATTCCAGGGCAGACAGCAGCTTTGTTAGCACTATTTTATTTCATAAAAGGTAAACATTCAGTACAGACCAGTGGCGTATCAACCATTAAAGCTAACCCAAGCAGAAAAACGTATTTCTGTAAGTTTCTAATTGACACTGAGGGCCAACCTTCATCTTGAGAAGATGCGCGAAGGCTCCACACCTATAAGACAAGCAAAACAGCAACTGCTCTTACCGTAAAACAAATCATGTGCCCGCAGCCCCGTGATGCCCAAAGACGGAGCTGGACGCTGCACCTGAAAGCGGCGCCGTGGCTAAGATGGCTTCAGGGGCCCCGCAGGCCCAAAGCAGGGATTAGCGGGCTATTAATGACACGAGAGGAAAGAAGCAGCTGGGTGAAGTGTGCGCGAGCCGGACAGAGCTGAGCGGGGGTCCCCCAGGGGATGAAGGGCCCCCCCAGCGCAGCCTCGCCCTAAAGCCCGAGACAGAGGGGAGAGCCCAGAGCCATTACATGGATTCATTCATATACACAAATGGCAGTAAGGGTCCAGTTGTAA
Organism: Petrocephalus schoutedeni; assembly: GCA_026780765.1. Taxonomy (NCBI): domain Eukaryota; kingdom Metazoa; phylum Chordata; class Actinopteri; order Osteoglossiformes; family Mormyridae; genus Petrocephalus; species Petrocephalus schoutedeni. Next base: position 17,753,048 of record JAODKL010000039.1, read on the forward strand.
TCTCTGTAAACTTGGAACAGGACGCATCGTAGCACGTCCAAACAGAATGCCACGTCACACCAGGGCCAGCCCGTCGCGGTAAATGACAGCGGCAGATTAAAGCGCTCCAGGCCATTGTCATCACTAACGACGAGGTGGGGAATATGGCCCTGAAAGAAATACCTCCAAAGCAAAGTGGCCACCAGAGCTTCATCGTGGGATTAATCACTCTAATACCACTTTAACAGGCCCTGCCCCAAAGCCACATGTGGAAAACCCGAAACAATAACTACTTTCACACAGAAACTGCCGATAAAACGGCGTAAAACGGACGGATGAAAGTGCCAGGCTTTATGGGTCTCGCTGCGATTTTACGCATGCTCCCGAATTGGGCCGACAGGTGGCTAATTGCATTCCCGGACTCTGCAGTACAGTGTTAGGCCATTAAAAAAAAGCAGACATATGCTATTTTTCCCTACCCCTCCCCCACCCCAAAAATCACAACGAACATAATTTGGTGCATTTACATACACAGACCAGGCAGACAGTTCCTATACTACGTACAACAACAGGCTTTTCTAGTCTCTAACTTAAAAAAATGGTCTCCAACAACATTCTGCCACGTTTACGCACAGTCCAAATAACCACAATATTCTGGGCAATCATTTTTGGCTAATTGGTTCTATTTATACATTACACAAAAAGGGAAAAATGGAACACAACAAAGCAAAATATTTCTAATATGACCTTGTCCTACATCAGGGGTTTTCAACCTTGAGTCAATGGCCAGCAAACCAGAGAATTTTCGTTAATTCACAAAATTATATCATTATCACCAGATTCAAGGTAAACCTGCATCTCCAGTCCTTTGGTCTGAGTTATTTAGTGGCAGGGAGTTCCTAGGTCTGATTCATTGTCATTTTGGGGGCCTCTGGTTCAAATAAAGATTAAAAACCCCTGCCCCACAAGTGTCCAGCCTGACTCCAGTGGAACCAGACATTAAGGTGTGACCAACACACCATAATTAACCATAGGCATCGCAAATAAATCATAAACTTTAAATAACAGTGGGGGCTAATTTCTACAACCTTTATTTCTATCTGCGGCTCATTCATTGGGACAAACCCAGACCAGAGACCCTGTCCCATAATCCCTGAGTGCCCACCGTGTCATGGTTTGCATTCTGCCTGGCCCCAGGAAATAGCTGGGGGGGGAACCGCACTGCAATGCTGGACCGTGAAACCGCGCACCCCGCTAGGCGGCTGGCAGGCGGGGCGAACCGCCGCATTCCAGCAGACCGAGGCGCTCTGAGGACGGCCGGCGCAATAAAAACGCAAGCCACACGCTGCTTCTGGCTTCCGCCGCACCTAATGGATGGTGTGCGTAATCGCCAACCGGTCATTAAGGGGCCGCCTCGGAATGTGCTAAAAACGGCAGCGAGCGCGCTACGGGCATGCGGGACGTGCGTTTGGCGCACTTGCGTGGCGGGAAACATGGGCCATCCTCAGCTACACGCGCCAGGGCAGAAAAAGCTACGCCGGCGGCATGACTGGAGCATATCACTTTATGACTGATGTAACGTTATTATTAGTCTATTTTTAATTACGTATAATGACACTGCATATGTGGCGTCCGTGGGGACTTATAAAAGTGAATCAACGTCAGTACAGAAACATCCCCGGCGAGTGAAACGTCCTCAGATTTCATCTGTTTTACTCGTCGGCGTGGCATTTACAGTGAAAGTACTAAAAGTACTAAAACCGACACGCACTTGCGGTAGCTGACTGACCTAAAGTAATAAGCGAAGGGTCAGCTGGGGTTTACAGTCCACCAAGCGCCTCGCTGGCCCGACAGAACTCCTCACTCCCCGTGACACGTCACTAAACGGTGGCAGAAGTCTGTCGATGAGACTGAAAAGGAAGCGGGCAGCCGTTTTTATTAAACTTCTGCCCCACGCGCCCCCATTGCCATTCCACGCCGGAACAGCCCTGTTACGGACATGCGGCTGCAAGGCCCCGCCCACTCTGTACTCAATCCCAACCCTCGTAGTCAGCATGTAAACAGACGGTGTTATATAGTCCCCTGGGGAGCTGAGGCACACCTCCCCCTATCACTAACCTACAACATTCCCACAAAGTCGGACCTGCTCCCCAAAGCACCTGCTTTCAGGCCCTAAATGGACCTGAACTCTCAAGTGGTGCATGGCTGCTGTCCTTTGGGGCCCCCAAGCACCTGCTTTTGTGGGTATTTTTAAATAAACAGCAGTTGAAGATGGAGCAATGGCTGCATGTTAATGAGAGGTAGCCCAATAGAGTTTGGTGAACACAGCAGCCTGAAGCTAGATTTGAATGCTTTCTTATGTCTATGTTTTTAATGACACATACATTTTTGAATGAAATGTGTTCTTAAAACTGTTGCCTTACAGTGGACTCTTGACAGCGGACAGTGGTGTTATTGTGGACCTGACTGACTCATTATATCTGTAAAGCTAAGACAGATGTTGTCTTGGCATTAATGACTCGAACCTTAACCCCCTTATTGCTCCCCCACCCCCAGCTCGCTTGATGGACCAACACAGATCAGAGATCCTTAACCTAAGATCTGTGTGTTGCCTCGCATAGCATCGATCGGCCAAAAAGGGAGGCGCTGCGAGTCTCAGGGTGGGTGGGGGCTGATGGGAAACAAACGGCTCACTTCAAGGGGCCGCGGCACCTCAAGTTCATTACCAGAGTCTTTCAAGAATCCTCGCAAAAATCTGATCTCGTCGGGAGGGTTGAGCAATTCCTTCTGAGAGGGGCTTTCCTCTCTCCTGGAAAGTGCCGACGGCAGGCCTCATTCCTCCAAGACTAAACAGGCAGTTTTAGACTGAGATGGTTCCAAAATATTTGTCTTTCCCTTGAACTCCTAATTGTAATTGATTAGCCACTCGCTAGCGCCGCGCGGCTAACCGCGCCGTTCACGCTGCAGTCGCTCCACATGACTACAGGCAAAGTCGGCTCCGCGTTTCCGTTTTCTTCTGCTGTCTCTGACTGCGAGACGGTTCCAGGCTAGGATTCCTTTGCCTCAGAACTAAACTGGACTCCATGAACCACTGAGGCAAGGCGGTCCAGCTACTCAGCTATGAACCGAGGCAAACTTACACCCACACAGATGTGAGAACTTAGCTCTCCGCTGAAAAGAAAGCTGGAATAAAGGAGAGGAAAAACATTACAAAGCTACGGGAGTTTACAAAGAGGACAGTTTAAAAAAGTGTGTAAATGCCTCAGTACGTAAATAAGATAAATGCTTTTGAAATGCTCTACAAAGCTTGTTCACAGACTCGGGATTAAAGAAAGATCAGCAGTATAAACATCAAGCTTGAACCATAACTGGTCATATTTAGATTCTATGGCATAAGATCGGCAGCTTCTAGGATTATTTCGGCCCCTCAGACAGCTGCACTGCTCCTTTTTTGTTCATGGAAACAAGAAAGCTGAGGTCAACGCGGGAGCTGTTACTCTCAGCCAGAGCTGAGGTTTTCCTGTCATACTATCCTGGAGAAATGGGGGGCAAGGTGGCTGATGGGACTGTCTCCCCAGAAGCAGCAGACCTCAGGGCCCTGAGCTCCAAAAACGGGCCCCTTTCCCCAGTACCGGACAGCACGCCATGGCCGTCGAAAAGCTGAAATCCATACCGACATTGCTCCGCGTGCAGCACACGTTCCTCGGGGGTGCTCCGCAAACAGAGGCTGGCTCCGGCTTCCCATTCGCTGACAGATGTAATTCATACATGGCGCCCGACCTTCGGCGAGAGACAAACACCCAGCAAGCCCCAGGCAATCGCAGGGAATATGGTAGCCCGTCATGAAGGCCGCCGAAGAAGCGGGAAGCTCTGATCTGTTCACAGCTCCGCATAAATCACTCCATCAAACTCATGGCCAAATTATTTAATTTCCTCCACAGGGTTAAAGATTTAATACCGCTCCACAAGAAAGCAAACACAGCTACTGAATTAAAATGTGTCATCTGAGCTGAATTCGGGGGCAAAGCTAAACCCGGTTACCTGGTCAAGCCACAGCCACAGTATGGTATTTGCTCCACAAACAGGAAACAGATCTCAGAGCAAGGACCAGAGAAGCACCAAACGGCCACTCTGGTTGGGTAAAAGAAAACAGCAGTAACGTTGCACGACAAATATTTTTAGTCTCAGCGGGATCTGGCTTAAGATGAATGTGACGGAGATCTTTGAGGACTTTAAAGCAAATAAACAAGCCAGGCTCCAGTAGACGTCCAAAGCCAAGACCATCCAGCAGGGCATGGGAACAGAAGCCACAGAAAGTAATGAAGTGCAAGTCAGATCAGTACTGTAAAGTCAATAAACACATAATACATATACAAAGATCTGAACCAAAGTGGGTCCTCAAAAACAAATGTATGTTTTGTCAAAATTAATTCCAACGATTGTTTATTGGAGTCTGCGAAGAAAATGTTCAGATCAAGAAATAAGGAGACGAAAGCTGACCACATATAATTGGATCTGTCACATCAGAAATTCCAAGTAGTGCCCTTTTTTAAAAATAACTGAGCACTCTGATCTTCCACATCACGAGAGAACTATCATTGTTTGGATGGATCATATCCAACAAAATTGCTGATTTTTTTTTTTGCTGTAAAAGAGGACTCCCGTAAATTTTGGTTTCAACTCCCAAAGGCTTCTTCAACATTTTTTGCAAATTGGAAATACACCCTGATATTCAAAGATCTTTATTCTCAGAGTTCAAAGAATCACAAAAGTGTCCCAAAGGGACAGATGTTAGAAAAGGCCACTAATCACCTCCGTGAGACACTAATAATCTCTGTTTCAGTTTGACTGGTGCCACTGCATCACCGCATGCAGTCCTGTTGGCTGTTGGCTGCGCAACAGATCTGTGCAAAACTCATTTATACCATTATTTGTAGCATATCTACTTGAAGCCAGCACTCGAACATACTGCACCCTCAGTCAGATGGATTTGTGGTCTCTGCGTGGCTGACATTAAAACACAGAGGGGGCGAGTCACATGAGAAATCCCAAGGGCACCCAGACTCCAGCGAGAGCGGGGGCTTTAAAGACCAGTCGTGTGTCCCCCCCCGCCCCCCCACCCCGAATCCCAGCATATGCCACAAGCAAACCAGCAAATGGAGGAGAAAGAAACTCGGCTTTCCGCTTCGTTAAGGAGCGAGTTTATAAAAATGTGCATGACGGACCATTAATCGCGCTTTCGAAACGAGAGGCGGGTGGGAAAAGCGCTCCGTGGAAAGGAACTCATATTCCGGGATGCTGCCCTAGGGATGATGCTGGATTCAGGCTTGCGGGACAATGCCGCCCGCCATTGCTGGGATGCCCGCTCTCCTGTTTTCCAGAGTAACTCCGTCTTCTCGGGCGCCCGGAGGTCCATGGCTTCGCTGAACAAATTGCGCGTAATGAGGGCGGGGTGGGCTCGTAAAAACGACCACATGTTCTACGCCAGGCCTCTCCGATCGGCTCGCAGCTTGAGGATGATTAATTCTGATACTGCCCCCCACCACACCACACCCCCGGCTCCCCTCCTTCTTGGCATTATATTTTCATCTTATTAGCCAGCTCAGTTCCTCAAAAGGGAAACTTCACTGTGTGGTGGATTGTACCAGCAGAACGAGGCTCTCACAGTAAAAATATCCTTTTTCCACACCCAGATTATAAAGGCCAAATTAAACTCCTGGTCCCTTGTGAACAAGAGTCATTGAAGAGTCTCCCAGTTCGCCTTTTTAAACAACTGTAGGACCAACAACGGGACCGAAAACACCTTTCATGCAACATGCCCATCCGAACAAAACAGTGTTGCTAAAGTACCTTAATTAAACCATAAATCACCACTGGGAAAGAGGTGCCATTGTTAGATTAAGGAGATGCAGCTTGTGTCCTTCATCAGAAGCATACAAAGAGGCCTACAGTTATTGACATTTATTCATTTAGCAGATTCATTTGTTTATGATGGCGCACAACAAGACAGATACATCACTAGCGGTTTATGTGCAGGTAAGCTGAGCTTCCAGTGAGGGACCAGTACCAAGTGCACCAAGTGTACCTCACAACGCACTGCAGGAAGCCAAGAGAAGCACAGCAGGTACCTTCAGGCACATCCTACCTTCGACGCTTGTACACTGCCTGTCGTTGAGGTGCGCCCAAGCCGCGGGTTTGCAGTGTGCGAAGCGTAGAGCCCGAAAAACAACCCCCAGTCGATGTTCAGCTAACCCTCCTAGCTAATGACAGCGTGGGTCAATGGGGCTGAGGGGTTTCTTGGGTGGGGGGGTCCCTTGGAGTCCAGAACCTGACACAAAGCAGCTGCCTGTTGCTAAACTGAGTGCCAGGAAGCCCCCCCCCCCCCCTGCCCCTCGCCAACATCTGCTTTTTCTATCAAGACCCAGAAACTTCAGAGCTCGTGCAGGGGACAGAGGGTATAGTGCACGAGTTTTGGGGGAAGACAGCAACAGCAGAGGACAGGAGCAGTGGGAGGGAGAGCTGGTGGGATCCCGTGCGGACTAGCCAGACTAACTGGAACCATTTGGTGAAATAAGCAGGTAGTAAAGTCAGTGTTGGAGAGAGAGGCAGGGCTGGGGGGGGACTTGGGGAGGGTGGGAAATAGGGATCGGTGAAAATAAAGAAACCGGGGGACTCCTCTCCTTCGCTCAGAGACAGTGCTGGGGAGGAATGAACCGGCACTCAGCAGGTTCCCTTATCAGGGGAGCGAGATTCCTGGAGATAACAGTCCTGGCATTTATGACCTGACCGAGACACCACTCCCTCCTCCCGGCTCTGGTTGGGTTTATGTAGCCCTGGGCCGACACGCTGGTTTTATTTAAACACAGATTTAACCTGAAATTAAGCCTGATATACAGCTTGCCGTTCCGCGTCCTCCTGACTCCTGTGGCTCTGGTCAACTCCAGGACGCACAGGTTGTAACTCTCTTGTCCCGGTGAAAGAACTAGCCTCTAAATCCGGCCCTGAGGGCAGAGATATGCATCTAAGCCGAAGTGCTAAAAGAAGAGGAGATAGCGTGCCATCCAACAGCAGCAGGACTCGCCTCTCGGGTGAAAGGACCTCCACTACTGCTGTAATCACGCTCGATTCAAGACCACAATATGGCTATTATTGCAATAATTGCAATAACAAACAGAGCCCGGCCCAGCGGTATTAATTTCCTCCCCAGCTGCAGGGGAGGCACGTTCCTGACGAGGAGCGTGCCGCTTTCCGTAATTAAACACGTATGGCAGGACAAGAGGCTCAAGAAGTCGTGAAGCGAAAACACTAGAGACCATCCCGCTAAGAAGGGGAGGGGCCAGCTACTCGGGACATTCGCAGTCAGCCATGTGAGGGTCTGGCCGTCTTGTAAGACGTACCGTCTTATCAAAATATGGGCGTCTACTTCTCCCGAGCTCATTTCCAAGCCGCCAAATAAGGCTCTCAAGCTGAATTGCTACCCTGGTTCAGAGAATTATAATATATACACATATATAAGGCTAAACAGAAATGCAAATCAAAGTTCAGCAAGTCGCACTCGAGTATGAAAAGATCAGCCAGCAGACATTTGCTAAACACCTTCCCTGAGGGGGGAAGGTCAGTCGTTGATGACTTTGGTCCCCCTAGCAAACGCCCCCCCCCCCCCCCCCCCCCCCCCCCCCCCCCCCCC
>JAODKL010000039.1:17769159-17783658 GCA_026780765.1 Petrocephalus schoutedeni
TAAGTCGTTCACTTTAAGATCCCTCGCCCCCCCCATCCCCCCACCTCAGCCTCTCCCCCCGGAAAGGGGAGTGGCCCATGGCTCGGCAATAAATCTCGGACAGGAGCAGTGTGCAGGCGGGTGACGCCCGCACCTTGTTCCTGTTAAGGACGGGCGATGAAACATCCTGTGCAGAATCATCCATCTGTAGCCTGGCTCAGGACCGGAAAATTCTGCTCAGCGTGAGTTATGGATAACGAACGGTAGCCCCAGTGTGGCTCGAACCATCAGGATAATTTAAGAGGAGTACATTTTGTGCCTGAATGTTCTTCATCTGTGTGCGGGAGGGGGTGAGGGGGGACCCTCCTCCTTGCAGTAGTCAGCCTGAATACTCCTTGAATGTTTTAATGTTATTAAATCCCGGTGTCTTTCATTGGCAGACTATCGCCACCTAGTGAGCAAACATGCAGCCTCTTGTGCAGGCTTTTCATTCAACATCACATTACTTGACTTACATACATAGGAAGAATACAGCCCATTTGGGCTTACAGAGCCTTAATGAGCCCAATTGTTATCATCTGTCCATCTTCCATAATGGCTGACACAGCGTAGTATCCAGGTTAATCTGGATTCTAAAGAGCACCAGCACAAATGAGAGGATTACTTAGATGTCAGTCCATCACGGGGCACTCAAGCTATGACACACAACAATTCAGCTCTTCTGTTTTGATGACTGGAGGAAACTGGAGAAGTCAGAGGAATCCCATGTGGAAGGAACATGCAAACTCCACATACACAGAGCTGAGGGCAGGAACTGAACCCACAGCCTTGGAGGCTAACCAGTGTTAGCCTACCTTAACCCTTAATCCTAACCTTAGCCTCCGACTGAATGGGTCGATTTTAATTGGTTGCACTTACAGCAGTAGAATACAACAGAAGCCTGAAAGTTTATTAATCCCTATGGGAAAATCTCTTTTTTGTTATACCCCATCTCGCTCTCCATGAGACACACATATATGTAGCTGCGAGCAGGCCTGGGGGATCAGACAAGGGGCCAGCCACCTTGCAGCACACAGGGAGCTGGGGGTTAAGGGCCTTGCTCAAGGGCCCACAGCGATGTGGCCATTCTGCACAGGCCAGGCTCAAACAAGCGTCCTTCCGATCACAGGCCCTGTGCACTCACCCTCACTCGTGTGCCTCACTCGTGTGCACTGGCTGTGAGACACTGAGATCAGATGTTCCTCGACAACTTACCACAGGAGTAGATGACGCTGAGGTACTTGCGGATGCCGGAATAGCAGGGGTCTCCAAAGTCCCTGGTGGAGGCCTGGATGGAGCAGGTCCTCCTCCTTTGGCAGAGGGATGTCACCACTGCGAGAGCGCCACTCGACTGGCATTCTGCAACGACAAAGACACTAATAAGAAAGGCGGCCGCTGCCGGGGCATAGGCACAAGTGTGCTGCTAAGGAGTCAGGCTTTCCCTCAGACAGTACCTAACTGCATACAAAGCTAATGAATAGACAGACAGACAGATAGACAGGCAGACAGACAGACAGATAGACAGACAGACATACAGACAGACAGACAGGCAGGCAGGCAGACAGACAGACAGATAGACAGGCAGACAGACAGACAGGCAGACAGAAACAGATAGACAGACAGACGGATAGACAGGCAGACAGACAGACAGATAGACAGACAGACAGATAGACAGACAGATAGACAGGCAGGCAGGCAGACAGACAGACAGACAGACAGACAGACAGACACAGACAGGCAGACAGACAGACAGATAGACAGACAGATATACAGGCAGGCAGGCAGACAGACAGACAGACAGACAGACAGACAGACAGACACAGACAGGCAGACAGACAGACAGACAGATCAATAGATAGATGCAGATTTATAGACAGTAACAATAAACAACAGATGACCATAGGGTACTCTTGCCATTTCCCAAGCTGTTTTTGGGTGATCACTTAACCATAAACTTTTTACTCCTCTGGTGTTAAACGAACGTAAAATTAAACCAGCAGTAAAACAGCAGCAACACCAACAACATGAAAACAAGGTCTATTCACAACCACTACATCCTTGATGGCTCATCTTCAAAGTTTTTCTTTTGTGAACAAATTTTTATTCATTTTCACATTACACGAGCATGACAATACAACAAGTAAGCAACACACAGCCAAGTTTGCCCCAGTTTCCAGGCCCATACCCCAGCCCACTAATCCTTATGGTAGACTCTTGGAAATAAACAGCCAAATGGTAAAATGAATAAATAAATAAATAAATGTACATGTAATAATAATAATAACAATAATAATAGTAATGTACCCATGTTCAAAGACATGTATACACACATACACAAGTACATAAAGCAACAAGTCACAATTAATGTCACAATTAATGTATAAACGAGTACATACATAAAGAGGACCAGTACAACTATGGGAATAAACAAGTAATCAAGACAACAGCAACATGCTGCAGTGTCAACAGTCGATTAACGAAGAGAGTGACTTAATTTTATCAAAAGCCACATGCCATCTAGCTATCGTCCTGGTGTTAGATTTGTGCATTCGAGCTGTTGGAAGCTCCATTGAAATTATGTCTAGGAGTGTGAGGGCCCAAACACGACTGCACATCCTATGTGGAGGATTCCAACGGTTCACAATGAGCTTTTTAGCAGCTGTGAGAGCGGAGAAGAGCAGAATCCTCTGCATAGGTGACAGAGAAACACAGAGAAGTTATTCAAAAAGAACATGTCTGGAGTAAGCCTGATTTTTTTATCAATCATCTTCAAAGTTTTAGGAAACAGGGTCAGTATTTCTCCTTCAAAAAACAAGCAAATCAAGTCATCTTGGTGCATAATCCCAAGGAAAAAAATGCATACCAGTGTAATATCATACACGACGAACATTTTCAGCCAGTGCCAATGAATATCTTTCAAGACTGTCCACAGGAGACTCAGACAGAAGGTACAGAACTCTATCTGAGTGACATGAAGGTGTTTTTAAAGGTCTTTCAGGTATTTCCCATCTAAAAAATATAGTCAAGTGAACAAAGACCTCAAATGAGACGAATCTTGATGTGTTCTCCAAAAGAAAACCCGTCGGACTGTACTATACAGTAGGAGCAATTCCAGAACTTTCTTGGCACAATGTCCTATTAGACACCTGATCCTGGGGAGACAGTAACAGGAATTGGAGTTCCTTGTTGAGGTAATGAATAGGGAGACCATGAATCGACAGCCCGGGACCTGTCATCGCTGAGGTCCTCAGCATTGTAAGGGCTTGTCCTTCTGTTACAGAGACCTTTTCTCATGCATCTGAAGATGGCCTGTTCTTCCACTACAGACTTCTATGCGCCTCTCAGAAGCAAATGTTTCACAAACTCTGAGCTCTTCGCCGGAGGGTCACATGAGCAGAGCTGCCAATAATACCGGAGAGACAATGACGCCGTCATCATACTGAAACAATATGACATACCTAGACACCTCCATCACCTCAAGTATATGGCTGGCATTAAGCCAGTCCTACTATAGTATGGAATGTATCTTGGGATATGGCCTCATCCACAAGCAAAACTGACCTTCTGCTCTCATCTAAAGCCAACATCAGAATGTCTGGAAATCAAACTACTAGCCAGCATTTTATAGCTGTATGGTCACATACAGTCATCCTGGGAAGCACTGTCACTGGTGCTACATCGCTGGCGTCCCACTTCTGTTGCCAAAGCAACCCGAGCCTCAGGCCTCATCACTGCCTGGGGATTGTATGATCCGGGATATCCGTGTGACGAGTTGTGGAGAGCAGTGCGTGCCGGACCAACTCGCTAAAAAACAGGCACCGAAATGGACGGCCCTCCTGCACTTTGGGGTCCTGAATGCTATTCTGTGGTAGTTGCTGGGTTTCTGAAATCATTTCCCCTGAAAACTAAGCTTGGCGACAGGTAATAACAATATGACAGACTTAGAAAAACACAGAAACAATAAAAAAAATGTTAAAAATGTCTCAGTAAGAAAATTCTTTTTACAGTTTCGAATGCTTATTTCTTTCTTGATTGATGCTGTTCTTCTGGTTAAAAAAAAGTCATGCACATCAGACAAAAAGTGTGAAGGGAATTCCGCCAGGCCTTGCGTTGCCCTTGGGCTGAGAAACCAGATGAAGACAAATGTCTTTTTCTGAGTGCCTGAGTGCCTAATTAGCTTCGGCGATGTTTAAAGGACATTCATGCACTGGCCTGCTCCTGGAGGACCCTGTCCAGTTCCCGGCAAAATGCTCCCAGCAAACCAGGCCTACATCGGGGGAGGGGTAAGTCACCTCCAGAGACTTTGCCCATTAATCCGCTCTCTGATTCCCGCCAGAGCGATTAGTCAACTGGAAATGCGGCAGGGAAACAGAGCAGCCCAGTTGTCGTCTGTAACAGATACACCACCAGAAGAGCTCTAGATTAAAGCTAAATTCTCAATGCTGCCAAATGAAACTGACCACCTTTGCCCGCAATCCTAAATACATGGGTATCAGAAGGGGGGGGGGGTTCCATGTGAGCCCTCCCAGAAGGCACGAAAAGGGCTCCAGCAGAAAAATAATAGGCACAGGCAGGCTGCCTTGCACAAAGAACCAGGTTTGGGTTGTGGTGACCTTCAGCCAAGGTCAGGTTGACATCCAGGACAACTCAGACACGGCTGTTCTCTTTGTGCCCTCTGACAACTGGCATCGGTGTGTTTATTCTGTGAAATATGCTTCATATTGCAGCCTCAGCACAGTAAGGCAGGAGAATTATCTAGACTAGAAAAGGCAGTGAGACAGAAGCATTGTGACTTGGATCCACATTAGGATTTCTCTGAAACAGACAAGCCTTCCACAAGCAGACCAGCTGAAAAGAAATTAACCGAATGATGGAATATAATGAACATATATAATGAACATAGTCAGACATTTTTATCCGCCAGATACCTAAGAGAGAGATTGATGAATATGTGTTTAGTGGATTCCTTCCTGGAAGCAATGCAAATAATCTGAACCCACCAAAGAAGAAGAGATGAAAAGAAGAGGAGTCATTTCCACATCCAATTACGGGTTTATCTCCAGTGCACACTGTACAGTGTCCATGAGACCTCAGCTGTGCATGTCGAAGCTACAAAAAGCTATTAACTAAACATTACATTAATTACATTAATTAGTAGGGAGTTTGTGTTTGTCTTTTCCAACTTTGGATGTTTTTCAGGAAGATCAATCCAGAAATGTTAATAGTTGTTGGGATAGGTTATTTCAGCTGTGCTGAAGTGGAATCCAGAGCCAAAAACAAAGGTCTGTCCTGGAAATCCCAGACAACTTTTGACAGTGTGGCATTGGCCAATCGGGACTTCTCTTTGCAAAGGCAATGGCTATGCTTCCCATAATGCACTGCTGTGCTTTCAGCACCCCTTTGCTGTGAATCTTTCCAGGAGAACCAAGAAAGGAATGTTAAGTTGTGCCCTCAACTAAGCAAATGTCCCCCCTGAGGGTGAGTAATTCTTGTTTTGCCGCAAATGTTCGCCATCAGATCTCAGTACGATGGCAGGGCCACATTCGTCCGATCTAGCAGGATGGACCGTTTGTGCACAATGATCAGACCTTCAGCTGCGAATTTACAAACTTGCCACCAGGTGTCCAGGGGATTGGTCCACAATCTTATAGGGGCATAAGAGGGGCCCTAATATATACAGAGGGGCCAACCTTATCATTAGCCAATGATATATTTTGAATAATGGAGTGACAGGGGAGGGGGCCAATCATCATTTAGCTGGGGGCATTGCCCCTGTGGCCCCACCCCTGAAAGCTTCCTTGGCCCTCACCTCATTGGTCATGTGCACTAACAACTGGAAATGCTAAAGGAAACTGACCCAAGTCTAGGCTTCCTCAGTCTCATGAGGAACTCTCTGTCTTAGCGGAATTAACTAACCCTAACCCTGCTGTAAAAGTCCGTAATGGATTGAGTTTAAGGTTCCATTAAAGATAATTTGCATAAGAATGTCTCCTAAGTGAGTAATTAGAGCAATGCAATCGGACAAAACAATTAGGGTAATATTGTGATAGGGGACTGCAGGCTAGTTTTATGGTTCAGGACATGAACTCCAGATACAAGCATGGATGGTTTGAGTCCAAGAGGGATTTGCACATGTAAAAGACGTATGATGTATTTTAATCTGGATTGCTACTTTAAAACACCTCCATAACTGCATAAATGGCAAGCCAGTGTGGATAGAAGTATCTAAGCCATCACATATAATCCTGATTATAGACAACATAGTAATATTAATAAGCAGTATTCTGTTTATGATCTGTAACGTATCTACCAAGTTTGGGTTCACCTTAGGCTCGACGCTGGTCCAGACAAAGTCTCACACTTTTCCCACACTGAGATTGTGGGTGGAAATCAGAGTAGCTTGAAGAAACCCACAAGAAGTGGTAGAGCGACAATTCTGCAAAGGGGCTAGATTTCAGCTTCCAGCTGTCCATCCGGACCGGGCCGACCTCAGGTATGCACATTATCGATGCGGTTTTGCCCGAAACCTTTGGCGAATCGCAACGTTTGTGTTAATTCTCTGCCTGTGCCGAGAAAACACGCCTTTAAAGTGGATTCGGCGGATGTGATTGTGGTTTTTTCCCGTGAATCAGATACCGTACCCACATGTTTAGCAAGGTGACTCACTTTCATATGAGTTAAACACAATGACCACAGTGACGCAGATGTCCTTCTAGAAAAGCCTGTCTCTTTTCGAAAGCTGCTTTTCAAGCTGGGGACAAACAGAGAGTCCTCACTAGTGTCAAAGAGAAACTGGATGCCCCCCCCCCTCCTCAAATCACTCAGAAAATGAAACCCGATGAGACAATGAAACATATTCCAGATGTGTCGTCACTATCGTAGTCCAGGGGCCATTGTTCATCCCCGGTGACTAATGACACTCGAACTTCCCCCGACCATCCGGGCCTCCTCTCCCAGCCAATCCCCCGACGGCGCGCTCCTGTGAACCCGATACCTGCCACGGCTTTCGTCCAAGTGACACCTGCCTGGAACTTCACAGGAGAACAAGGGACCTTCAGATTTTCTTCGGAATGTGACCATTAACTAGATTTCGATTAAACAAAAGGAACATCCCTCAGACTTAATTCATCTGCTTCGCATTTTCTTTTATATTCTGTTATTTTATTTGTTGGGGTTGGGGGCACTTTTTAGACTTCTTGTACTTTCACACTTTTAGATTTAAACTTTATCTGTAATGTTCACACACTCCTTGTCAGAAGCCTTTCAATATACGGCTGAATCAGTTACACAAGCACATGACAACTAAAGGACTCTGCCATGGTGTGAAGCAGTGTCTCCCATTTGAACGTGCTAATGAGGAAAAGCTAAACACCCAGTACTTATCCTAAGGCACCATTCACAAGGCTCCCAGTAAGCCCAGTCCAGTAAGCCCAGTCCTTCACGGATCATTCCTTGGTGAAATGAGTAAACCACCCGGCTTAGGCCAAACAATCATCTCTCATGAACTGAGCGCCACATTGCTCGGAATCTTAGTGCCTTAATGTTTATCATCTTCCAGTGGTATGGAAGGCAGGACCCCCCCCCCCCCAATTTCACACCTACTGCAGGCGCCCTCCTATTTTGGAGCGGGCACTCCGGGACGCCTCGCGGGGTCCTCCCAAAGCTGGCTGCGTAGACGGCGATCAGCATGCTCCTCCTGCAGCCCAGGACCATCTGCTCCCCCTCGCAGGCCACCTTGCTCTTGTACTCGTCTGAGGGAGGAGGGAGAAAATAGCCTGAGAATCCCTGTGGGGGGCAAACGCCGCCGCAGTCAATGAGGCAGCAGACACAATGATAAAATAATGACCACGTAGTACTCAGAAAATCACTGACGACGTAAAAGCGATAATTGCAACGACAGGGTGGGGGGCCCAGAGACTACAGTAAGCCACACAGGACCACCCATTACAGAGAACGTTTTATGGACCCATGCCCAAGAGTCACTGGTAATTTCAAACACTAGTTAAAATGATCACTGCCGGTGCTAATTAGTCTATGATCTAAGGGTTAAAGAGCTGAAAGACACAGGATGCTCCGCATGCATCATGAGCACTGTGCTCCTGTTCCACACAGCCTGCTGCTTCAGGAATAAATACCGACATAATGCATTATAATGGTAGATATAAGAATTAAGGATGCTTGTACTGTTATTAGATTATATTAGATGTTTATAGTGCATTTTAGATGAGACCTTTATAATACTTTATAATGCATTCATAAAGTATTATAAACCCAGACATAACTATTTCATAGAGCATTCATAATTATAATATTAATTAACTAATAATTATTATACTTTATGAATGCATTATAATGCATTATGAAGGTATGTGTAATGCAGTATAATGGCTGCTTTAAGTGAAGTGTCACCCTAATTTACTATGCTAACGCCCGAGTTTCAGGCCGTCATTCCTCAAGGGAAGGAAAACAGTGATACAGTGATGTTTGGGGCTTGGCAATGTGCTGAGGAGATTTCTGCTTGAATATATTCATCTCAAGGATCCAAAGAAGACAGCTGAAGGTAAGATAAAGACCATGCGACAAAGAGGTAGGGTAGGGTGGGGCGGTGGAGGGGCGCTGACTTACTGGGACGACATTTATACCACACCATGAGGTATTTGCTGATACTGGGACAGGGGTCCGCCCCGAAAAGACGGCTGTTGACGAGGACCCGGCAGCTCCGTCTGTCCTGGCACTCAGCAAGCATCTTCTGCAAGGGAGAGAGAGCGAGCGAGTCCGTAAAAAGGGAAGCAGTCAGGCAACAGGCAGGACAGGGCAAAGTCTGGGTACAGTCAGACTGGAGTCTCTGTTAGGGGCACCCCCAGCACTGTGGCTCTCAGCGCTTCCCCCGACTACAGAATATACTGTGTGTCAGCGAATCAGTGTTTACAAGTCAGCCACAATGTGTGAACTTGCCCTGTGGCTGATACTCCTGTCCAGGGTGTACTTCCTGGGTCAGGTTCACCGTGACCCTGATTTGTATTACAGCACTGGTGTCTTTGGCTGTATGTGCTAATTTGCTACACTCTGGGATTTCACTGTCTATTTTATATCTATACAGGCTCACGACCTGATATGTGTGTAATTCCCTTTTGCAGTGCTGGTGAATCTTTTTACTACTACTACTGTTACTGTTGCTATTTCCATTAATAATTGTGTCAGCTGACAGCTGTATCCAGAGGGATGTTCATTGGAAATGGAGGTGGCCCTGCCAAGTCAAACAGTTAGACTGAAGGAAACCTCTTTGGGAAACCACAGTGACTCATTATACGCCTGAGTGACCATGTCTGGGCCTCAGGTGAGTGTTCCTGGCACCTCCATCACCCCAAGCGCAGGCTCTCTGCACCGGTGGACAGTTCCGCTCCAGAGCATGTGGCCACCTGATGTAAAATGGTTGGTCTACCCACAGTCTGTATGGGGGAAGGGAGTTTGCTAGATGGGGGGGGGGGCAGTCCCTCCTTCAAGTGGAGGAATTTGTTTGCGCAAAGAGATAATGATCTCCGTGTCGCCACCTACATGAAGAGTAACGTCAATGCAGGGCTCGTTTCAACACCTCTCATGTCTGTCAACAGAACACACACACACACACATTAACACATGCACACAATGTATTCATAGTGGAATGACCAGCGTGCATCAGACACACACACACACACACACACACACACATGCTTTCACCATGTTCTCTCAGTGCAGCACGAGTCATTAGTCATCATGCAATTCCATTCACTGAATGGTAAAGACAAACACTGATGAAGACAGACTCGTGTAAAGGGCACGCCTCTTTGGATGATGGGGCCACAATGCTGCCTATCATCCATCCATCCATCCTTCCATCCAACCATCCATCCATCCTTCCATCCATCCTTCCAACCATCCATCCATCTATCCATCCATCCATCCATCCTTCCATCCATCCTTCCATCCGTCCATCCATCCATCCATCCGTCCATCCGTCCATCCATCCATCCATCTTGGTCAGGGTTGTATAAATCACTATTCGCTCCTTACAAATGTTGTCATTCGCCCATCAGTCACAACTTGTCTTCCAGACTTATCGAGTGTGTTTATCTTAAAGGGAAACACACCCTGACACACTCCAAACACTAGGGTGGCCACGCGATGTTTTTGCTACACTGGGAGAGACGCGGTAGAATTTATTTGGCGAAAGGACAAATCAACAGCAACGTGATCACAACATCAAAAAGGGCTGGACTTTTTTCATCATGTTGTTAAAGTTTAATCAAAGAGCCTAATGTAAACAATTGCCTAATATGTGACTCAAACAAATACCTCCAGAAGAATTATTTATTGCAGAAATGTTCCACATTATGAATAAAATCAAAATTTTGTGATACATGTTTGTCAGTGTTTTGTTTCAAATGAACCCAAGAGAGTTAATTTCTAATTAACACAAAGAACAAACTATGTTAAACCTAATGATAATACTTATAGTATTATTGTAAAATACTTATGATAACAAAAACAAACAGCAACATTAGCAATCTGCCGACTGCTACCAAGCGTTTAGCTGAGGGTCACTAATAGGGTGTTTTTAAGTCCCATTTTACTGCATTTTCCAACTTAACTTGCAACTGGCAGCTTGATTGAAGGGAGAGGTTAGAACATTTGACGGGGGGATCGCAGCTGAAAGGGGGGGGGGGGTTTGAAAACAAAACATGGCTGATTGTGTAACTTTGCACAGGGGTCTTTTTCGGCAAATTGCACACTTTAGAAGAGGCCGGGTTCCTGGCCTTCTGCACAATGCTATTTCATGGGGGTCTGCCATAACATCCCTTCTAAAATCATCATGGTGGTGGGGAGCAAAGGCCCCCTTTTGTCAGCGGGCGCCCATTCAAGCTCCGGCGCTAATTTGCTTCAGAATGCCACTGCTTGGCCATTAAAAGGTCGAACACACTGGAGCTCTGGGCGTCTTGCTGGGCGTCAGGAGCGACCTGGTGAACAGAAACATGTCGGGGGGAGGGGGGGCTCTCCCATACTACAAAGGCTGTTCCCTGACTAGAGGCTGCCTTTTGAATTCCCCCCAGCCCCCACCGAAAACACATCTTCCAGCCCCAGGTATGGAATTCCTCAGGGAATTCCTGGAAGGCCGCGCGGCGAATCCCAGCAGACGGAGCCCAGGCTCTCTCTGTATGGACAGGGACCTGTCACTGACCCGGCTCACGGGCACAGGAAGCCGAGGCCCCGGCCACCAACCTGGAGGCCTGCGGGAATCCGGAGACACGGGTCGGCCACACAATGGATTTGTTTTTCTGGCTCATCGCCATGGAGACCGGAAATGTACACACAAATGGCCCAATTCTGTCAGCCTCCCCAAATAGGGGCACACTGTCTTTGACTCAGGACTAAATACCAGATAAAAAGACAGATAACACTCTTTTTTAAATGTTAGCGTGTTTACTTGCTGCCTTCCTCAGTAAAGGCCACTGTGAGGAATTGTCAGTATGCAAAGCAAATGGAACCAAATAATATTTCCAACGATTTAATATGGCTTGTGGCTTGTTTCATTCCAATTATATTATTCTATATTCTGACTTTTTCATTTGAAACGTTAACATCTTAATCTAAATCAGCATGTGAGCAGTCTGGACTAGAGTGCGAATCCATAGCAACCTGCTTAATTTGAGCCTAGTGGTGCATACATTTTCAGACTGAATTAGAAGTTGAATCAGTGTAGATGCTATGCATTCAATGCTTTTAATTCTGAACTTCTACCTTTGAAAGCTCATGACACAGTAATTCACATCTCATCCATGCTCCGGTACTCACCATCCAGTGCAGGGCCACACTGATACTGGCCCCCACCCCAGGAAATGTACAGTGACATTTAAAAGTAATTTCATTTTACAAACTCAGTTTCTTCGCTCATTCATCTTTCCGTTAGTCATCACGGAGGCCTGGAGCCAGCCCCAGAAAGCTAAGGATACACGGTCAGCCAATCACAGGGCACACACTCATACTATGGGCCAATTAGAGATGGTTCTCAGATAGCATGTCTCTGGACTGCAGGATGAGACCAGAGTTCCCAGGGAAAATGACCGCACCACAGTAGGAGTAGCTCCATAGAGTAGGTCCACGGAGTAGGGATAGAGTTCAAACCCCCAACCCTGCAGGTGTGAGTTGAAAGTGCCACCCAAACTCAGTTGATTTGGCAATAAATAGCACTGTATATGTCAGCAGTGTCATCGGCTATCAAATATCAGCTGTTTGACATAACAAGAGTCTTGATCGATCTGAAAATCTGAAACAAAATGTTACTATATAAACTGATATAATCTAGAAATGATCAGACGAAGAGGAACCCAATCCCTGCTCTTGGCTTCTGTTACCTGTGATGAGGTGGACACAAAGCAGTGGGTGTCATCTCCTGCAAGGTGGGCGTTGTAACGGGAGGGACGGGGCGGGCACTGTGCTGGGGCGGTACCACTCCTGCCATAGAAGGATGACTGGATGCTGATGGTGGTGCGGGGAGGACAGCTGACGGAGAGGTATTCGCCATCGCAGGCCTGCGCCGTGAAGTTCTGCAGTACTTTGGACAGGTAGCCTGCAGGGTGATAACATGGACACGGAGCCCGAGGATATGAGTAACGGTGACACAGGAAAAAAGGCCTGAAAGCGAGGGAGGATCCCTATGTGCTTTCGATGGGCACTTTCACACTGCAGAACATTTCTTTGGGGACCGAAACCTTTTTTCAGGAACTTTTGTCACATTCACACTGCAGAACTCGGTCTGATTATAGTTCCTTGCAGACAGTTCTGGAAGCCATTTTTAGTCCCTGCTCCAGACTAGATACTTTTCATTGAAGCACAAACTGCTGGGGAGGCGCTTACAGCAACAACTTGCTGACTGGTTGGTGCTTACAGCAATAGTTTGCTGATTGGTTGGCGCTTACAGTGATAGGTTGCTGACTGGTGGGTGCTTACAGTGATGGGATTGGTTGACCACAAGCACTGCCAATAACTTGGAAAATACATGGAGATGCGGGGGAAGAGAGATAATTAACTGAGCAAAAACTGAACAGATGTAATTATGTTTGTACCTCAATTACATTTAAAGAATACATTTTTTTGCATCAGAAAATTCAATCGATACCCAATATACTTCTGTCTAAAATTGCCAGTACTGGCGGTGAAACTTGCCATCGCTTAGCAGAATGCTTTACAGAATTTTTTATTCTATGGAAGATGAAAGATCGATCAGCCAGCCAGATTAAATGATGAAATATAAACATGTCGCGGGTCATATGAATAAAATATCCTTTTCTGATCGCAATCTATTTCCTCAATAACTTCCTCAAATAATTAACAAAAAACTTAATAAAACAACTTGTTCATCTTCCATTGTTTTGTGTGAAGGTTAACCAATGAACTTTTCGCGTCTCCCGTGCTTGTTTATCATAATGGTCTCAGTTCTCTTTTACGTGTGAAAGTGACACACAAAAGTGGCCAGGTGTTACACAAGGCCCCAGTCGAGAGAGCCCAAGTTCTTGTAAATTGGGACTAGGTTCAGGAACTTCGGTGTGAAAGAGCCTAATTGCTGCCTGGTTGGTTCCTGCTGGGATGAGATGGGCAGTGATTGCCAGCTGCCTTCCTCGCAGGTTCTACCAGGTTCTGCCATCTTGCTTTACATATACAGTGATTCACAAAGTTGGGTGACAGGCTCTCACTCTGTTAAGAGGCAGCCCAGGCTACAACTGTAGATACAACCTCAAACCTTCTAAAGATCACCACCCACATCACCAGCACAAGCTGCGCATGCCGACACTGCACCGGGATCCAGGCCAAAATTCTGCTCTGTCTGAGCAAAACATCTGTATAAAAGACAGGCTACATGTATAAGACTTGTTTCTGTAATAGAAGTTTTTGTAAGCCCTAGGGGTGTGGATGTTCTGGGGAGGGGTGAAGTCAGGGGATCAGTCCATTCAGCGTCCTGCCCCAGTCCAGACGTGCAGAGTTTGCTCTCAGAACACACACCCAGTTGTAGCCCCTTCCCAGTGATGCCTGATTCCCTCCCACACATTCCCCATTGGCTACATTTTGTTCTCATTCCTTTCCACGTTGTTACTAAACCCAAATAAAGTCCCCGTTCCATCCTGGCACCCCAGTGATGCGGCAACACCTTAAACAATAAGCGTTCCAATCTCCTTGCGGGCGTTCAGCATGGTATGCAATGTGGTCCGTTTTAAATAGCTGTGATTTGATTAGGGAGAGTGGGACAGGACAGGAAGGCGATCATTTTTGAACTCCACAGAGCAGATCGGAAGAGTACACCCTGTCAAGATGCTTGGAAAAACATTAAAGGGTCTGTTTTGGCACATTTGATTTGGATTGCCTTGCTGCTACAAGTCCTGACAGATGACTTCACTCCCTTATATGGACCTGCTCCCACCCCCCCCCCCACCAAATTGCGAGAAACAGCTC
>JAODKL010000039.1:17785177-17797290 GCA_026780765.1 Petrocephalus schoutedeni
TCCCCACTACGCCACCAGCGGAAAGCCACAGACCAAACCCACAGCCCCCAGGTGTGAGGCCGCCCCGCTCCCCACTATGCCACCAGCGGAAAGCCACAGACCAAACCCACAGCCTCCCAGGTGTGAGGCCGCCCCGCTCCCCACTACGCCACCAGCGGAAAGCCACAGACCAAACCCACAGCCTCCCAGGTATGAGGCCGCCCCGCTCCCCACTACGCCACCAAGCTACCTAGCTTGCTTCTTGTTTTTTCACAAAAGTTTTTTGTGTCCAAATACAGTAGTTTACCTAAATTTAAAAGGAGTAAAATTTTAAAATAAACCGATAAATTACTTGCTTGAATTCTTTTTTGAGGACCTAGTCTAAAATCTTTGGCTTTGATCAATTTTGAGAGACTATTTAGAGGATAATGGCAAAAATTTTAATATGGTGTAACTGTAAAAACATTGCATCAAATAACTAACTGGCTTTAAAAAGGTGAAATTCTGAACAAAAGTTACTAACTCTCATTAAAATGTCATATACTTACGCTTAGGTTTACATGTGAAATGGTATAACCCCAGGAAAACATTGATAATTATGAAAATAAGTATTTACTTTAAATATGAAACATTCACACCAAGGCAATGTGCTTACATTTGTGTCCATGAAAATGCCTGTTAGATTGGATTTTTTAACTAAATATCAAATGGTGTAACCAGTATCTAATATAAGTATCTCAGGGTCTTGTTCATGAGGGAGGGAGGACAGGAGCAGGAGATCGACATGTGGACTGGGGCAGCATCTGCAGTTTGGCGGATGTTGTACCGTTCTGTTGTTGGAAAGAGAGGGCTGATCTGTAAGGCAAATCTATGCAAACTCCTACCCTCACCCCTGGTCACGAGCTTTGGGTGGTGAAGAATGAGATTGCGGATACTAGCGGCAGGGGTTTCCATTGCAGGGTGACTGGGCTCAGCCTTAGAGGCAGGGTGAAGAAATCAGTCGTTTGGGAGAAACTCAAAGTAGAGCAGCTGCTCCTCTGCATCAAAAGGAGCTAGTTGAGGTGGTCTGGGCATCTGTCTAGGACGCCTTCCTAGGGAGGTGCTTTGTGTCTGTCCAAATCGGAGGAGAGCGCAGGGCAGACCCAGGACATGTAGGAGAGATTATATCCCTAGGTTGGCCTGGGAACACCCGGTGGGGAGGAAGGTCTGGGCATCCCTGCTTAGACTGCTGCCCTCTGCGACCCGGCTTCAGATAAAAGGCAGAAAATGGGTGGATGGATGGATGGATGGATGGGTGGATGGATGGGTGGATGGATTGGTGGATGAAATCACAATAGAAGCCATAAATTCACAATTCTTATTGTTAGCAGTTTTCTCTACATTAAAGTTAAATAAAACACCAAGTTCAACTGACCTTGTTGACTGTCATGATTGATTTTCAGTGTCAATTTGTTCAACATGCAATGGCCGTTGACTATAGAAGCAACATGGTCAAGCATTTTTCAGGAAAATCTGATAATATGCAGAAAACTTAATGTGAAATAAAATGTAGCCCTCTATTGCGGTGTAATTACATATTTAACAATTTTACATAATTTGTCAAAGATTATTTACATAGCAGGTGTTCCCTGCTCAATATTGCAGAAACACATAAAATATAAATTTAGAACATAATCCTAATACAGTCTATTTTCATGTGATATTTTAAAATGAAGTGATTATTTTTAAGAGCACACTTACATACACTCTAAGCGGATGTATGTAATATTTCTCATTCTTTTATGCTTACCCCATTTTCAGGCACATTTACTCTTACCTTTTGTAAAATATAGTGCGAATGTAATTTCAAATGTCATGAAACCAACATGAGTACAAAATGTACATTTTAACAAACCTGATGCCTGCGTTTAAAATACGTTTTTAAAAGATTTATGCATTGCTCGTCGTGCCAGCCCTTACTTGCCACTTACCCTTATACCTATCGTGTTTTAGTCTTTGACGTCCTCTGTGGGGGAGCCACACACAGACAGGAAAACAACACATTCAGGCGCCTAGGGCACGCCTCCTCTAGTCACGGACGCGTGCCAAGGCTGGGTCAGCCTTCCGTCAGGTGAGCCAGACGCACAGCGTCACCATGGCGACCGACCCAGGGCCGGATAGACGGCGGGGAGAACACAGCCGTGAACAGACAAGCATTCATGTCCTGACCAGCCGGCACGTCCACAGCAGAATTTAAGGTATTTTCACGGTGGAGTGGGGGTGGGGGGGTTGGAGAGGGGGTGTAGTTACGGAGGCGGAGAAAACACTAGTGCACAACTGAGACTGAGCACGGAAGACCGGAGAATATGTTATGCTTAGGTCCGCCAATCTGTGACTGATCAGGCTTCTCCCTCCCCCATGGAACTGTGGGTAGAGGTGAATTAAGCACCAAGACATCACTGGGTCAGTGGCACAGGACAGTAAGTTCAGTCTGTTCTCCTCACAAGACAATGCCTGACCAACCACTGACATCCACCCCAAAGATCTGAAGTCCCGTGTGAAGCCTTTCATTTCCTCACCCCGTCCACGTCACCGGGAGCCGTTCAGGGCACGGCCCTTGCACAGGAGGCCCTGGCATCCTTGACCAACCCCCTCCTTTCAAGCACATAATTTAACACAATCACTGTTTTACGTTTCACAGTTCAGCGAAACACCTACCCACTTTTATAAAACTTAACGTTACAGAAATCTCTTTCTGCAGTTAATGCTGCCGGGAAGCCTTTTATACCATGTGTGTTTGCATACTCTTTTGCTCTCAACATGGATATGCAAAATCGGAAAATTGGCCACAGTACTTTGTTTACCTCAGAGGAAAAGCATGGCTTTCTTTCATTTTGCTGCAGGCTACGTTTAAAATCACTTTTATTATCTTATTATGTTTTCCACAGTTTTTTAAAACTCACAATTAACTGGCTCTTTTCATGAGTTTGATTGACAGCAGTGTACCTTTTAATATAATTTAGGGTCTTATCTTTACTGGTAAGGGTCTTCTGTACCCAGTACTACATCTCACCTCTGTGGGCATGGCTAGGCCTTTAAGTACTTTGCTTTTACCGTGGAAAGCGAACTGCGCGAGCAGACTGAGGCGCGGTGGCACAGCCCGTCTGTAGCCCCGACATCCAGCCTCACCTGGGCCAGCGCCAGGTAGCTGCAGCTAAGAAATCACCAGTGCCCGGGAAACTAACAACTGGGAAAACAGCATCGGGCCGACAACCTGACCCACCCGAAATGCTAGACAGCTAATTTCTCTTTCAAAGGAAACATTTACGGGCAAGATGACAAATCACCAGCAGACACAAAGACAATCAATGCCACAGTAAACTCTGGTATATTTAGAAGGCATATTAAAAAAAAAAATAACACACCCATGGAGTGTGACGCTCCATTAACAACACAAAACCTTGCAATAAAAGAGGGTATATCAAAAACCATGAGCAGGTCTGTCTGACCACAACTGAGACTGAGTCATGTGAGGCAAGGACAGGGTGGCCGACTTTGGTCTGAGACAAGTCTGCACACACACGCACACAAATGTACATGTATGTAACAGTTTTATTACCTTGTAAATAGTCTGTAGGGTTTTCAAACTACCCCAAAGCTTTTAATGTATTATTTTAGGTTTATATTGGAATAAAACAAATTTGCTGTAAGATTTCTTGCGTGAGCGTGGCAGCCTGAAAGTGTGAGTGTCACGCCAGATGCGTGAGAGTTGGTTACCGTGCGTGGGCTGAATGCGAAGAGAGCGAGACCTGGTTTTACTGCCTGTCTGCGGTAAATAGCTTTGTCACTGTACAAATACAGAGCAGAATATTCTATTCTATGCATGAATCAGATAAATGATCAAAGGCTACTCTGATACTCAGCGTACAGTTATTACACCCAAACAGCGATTAGCTACTGGCTCAGTGTGTATACCTTTTCAGTTAAACGGCTATTCCTTCTTCTAGCTGCATGTCCTGGTCAGGGTCACAGATGTACAGGGAGTCTAAGCTAGGTAGAATAGGGAACAAGGCCGGGGCACCCCCTGGATGGGATGGTAGTCCACTGAAGAGCAGATACACACACACACACTCACATTGCAAGTCTTTGGTTGGGGGGAGGAAACCAGAAAACCTGGAAAAAACATGTGTGGCACAGGAAGAACATGCAAGCTCCACACACTAAGGAGGTGGGATCTGAACCCTCCACACCAGAGGTGTGAGCTTATGTGCCATCCCAAATTCCATCCTGAATGGATCAGTCTGAATTTCAACTGTAGAAGACGTCAGAAAACACATCTGAAGCTCTTTCCACCTGTATTCCATTGCCAGTCCCTCTTATGTGTGCTTGCATGTTGTACCCAAGTCACAAGACTTCCCTCAAGCTCCAGGCTAACTGCAAATCAGTACTGGAAGCTGGATGGGTGACCGCTTCAAGCTGCTGAAGAGGAAATTAGGGAAGTTTTTGTTTTTACACTGATTCATTAACAGCTCCTGCCCAGGCAGGGTGGCAGTGCTAAAGCCTTCCCCAGGAGAGGAGAGAGCTTAGTGGTGCTCAGCAAACGGACCGCAGCGTGACCGCATGGACGGCTTGCATAGCCCTGCCCTACTCAATGTTTTTATTGAGAAGCAAGTCATTCCATGAACAGAACGTCCAAATTTAAAAGCGAAAATGATGGATCTCAAAATAGACATGAGACAATCTCATGAGAATTCCCCCCAAACGGAGCCCGCACCCTGGAATTATACTATTCAGGCGGATAACTGGGCACATGGCAGAGCAGGGAGAGAAAAACGGCTGCAGCCTGTTTTTTTTATCATAACAGTTCATCAAAGGAAATGTCGACTAAATAAAGCTGAATCAAGACATTTGCATTAAAAATACATGCAGCTAAAAAGGATGTGGTTTGAGTTATGGGTCCATAATAGGTTTAAGGCTCCATAGTCATTTAGTTTACAATTTTCTGCACAACTGCCACAAATTTGGCATTAAATGTAGCACCAGACACCCTCCCCCCCCAGCCAAGCATGCCTACCAAATAGAAATGATTGAGGAATAAGTGTGTAGGTGTGGTTAAGCATAACATCTGGAATAGAACAGGATGATGGCCTATACTTCATCTCTCTCTTATGGATGCTGGGTCAGCCTGTGTTGTTGCATGGGTCACATGACCTGAGAATCACAGGTGGCCAATCAAGAGTAAGGCACATCCAGATCATTAAAAGCTGCATGATACATATGACCGTTAATGACACGAATGACGTCCAGTGTCCTGTAAACATTGATTCTTCTAAATGCAGTTATTCGAGGGCACACCCAATGACCCTAGCTGTGTTTTATAGCTCTTGGAAAGAAACACTGCAATTAAATGTTCTTATCTTTAAAAACCTCAAGAAACCCGTATATTCCCAATTCGCGTCTTATCCTAATTGCTCCAAATGATGTGCCAAAAGATATTCTAAATTTAAGACCAATAACATCATTCAACATCATTTGTCAAAATGAATGCAGAGGGGATTCCACCAACGGGCCAGTGAGCGAGGCTCAGGGGCTGTCTAACCCAGCTTTCTCAAAAATATATGTTGCTTAAAAACCATTGGTAAATAACTACATGTAAAATGTAGTAAGGTTATAGTCTATTGGCATGCCAACAATTTAATCAAAAACCCAATAGATGACTGAGTTGAAGTCCACTGCTTTAATGACCAGGATTCAACTCCCCACAGATAGACCATAACCCAAAAACTGTAAGACTGTACATGATGGAGCAAGGTGGCAGTGTGCTGGGAATTGTAGAGAAGTTAGTGAAGTTGGCATAGTTTATGCAGCATTGCATCCGAAGTCATAGAGAAATGATTAGATTCATGATAACACAACCATGTTAAATATAACACCCTCCCACACATGAGAAAAAGACTTACTCTTAGCTTAAACAAAACTGTACTGGCCCATTCTGAAAGAAAAAGGACTTTATTAAAGTTATTTATTATCCAGAAATTCAAATAGTTGAGATCTCACACAACTGGACTCTGCAGAACAATAAATGCACTGGCTGTCACCCACTGGGAGCTATGAAGGTCTCACTTCAAAGCTTTTTCTTCCCTGAGAACAAAAACAGTAAGAATTCAAGTTTTGAATCTTGTGATTTACTGATTCCCCTATAAATGCTTGAGAAGAAAATAGCTGTCACCAAATAATTGATATACAGCTCCAGTACATAAAAAATACACAATTAATTCTGTTTTTAAAGACCTGAAGCTAGGAACTTCAAGGAAAGACTTTTCAATTGAGACAGAATTAGCAATCACTACTGCACTTGGAGATTTTAAAGAGGTTTTGCTAAAGAATGTGACTCTAAACAGACCGGTCTAAACCAGCCCCCATAGTGGGATTAAGAGCTTGTGTGAATTGTAGCCTTTTCTGGACTAAATCCAGAATTGAGATGAAGACATTTTCTGGACTGTCACATTCAAAGCTGACAAGGTGGATTTTTGAGAAAGGATAGTGCTTCAGAATAACATTCAGTTTGTTCTATGGTGCGTATACCTAAGTGTGTAAATTACTCTTTGGTTATTTTGCTGTGTGAGTTTTTCGGGGGGTGGGGGGGGGGGGGGCAATGAGCTTGCTGCTTCTGGGATACTGTCCCATGCCCTTAACCGCTACGCCCGAACACGGCTGCGGAAATCACCTTCTCCTGCAGGTTTGGTCTCCATCTGTGACCTCCACCAGCTCAAACGCACCATGTTACCTAGGCTCTAAATTTATGAAACAGGATGGGGGATTTTCGTGAGCAGCCTGACTGGCAGCAAATGCACGTTATCAAAAATGATTACTTCGTGGGGAAACCATCCTTCCATCCACCCACCCATCACCCTCCTCGTCCCTCATAATGTCTCATGATTACAGTTAGCAGCTGAATGGGAGTTAATGTAGCGAATCCCCCTGACAAAACAGATGGACGAGTCAGATTCCTCTCTGTCAACATCATAACATTTGTAATTTTATGCCCTGCTGTAAGTCAGCTCCTTAGAGACATGTCTTACTATGTGAGATGAGACGTGTAGCCATCTAGCCACTCAGACAATGCTGGCTGCACCAGCCCCACCTTTAAGCAGCAGCATGCACCAACACATCAAGGCTGGAGACAAGTACTCTGTGATCACAAACGAAGCTGTGTGTTTGTGTTGCCAGGATACCATCAGACCATATAGATAAATTACATTTTTTTTTTTAATCCTGCTCTCTATACATTCTGTGCTCATTTATAAAACATCAAAATAATACTGAGCTGAGAAAAATTTAAATGCTTTACCAAGAAAGTCAATCAAAAACGCAACTTTGCTATAGCTTCTTTAACTGACTTCTTTAACTGTGCCATATTGCGTTATTACATATTGCATACATAACCATGTAGTGACATATTTTATGACTACTGGCCCACGGCAATACTTAATTTGTACCTCATCACCCCAAGAAAGCACTCAATTGTGGAGCATGAAGAAGAAAATCAATTCAAACTCTTCTACGTTCAGGGAGAAGCAGTGTTCCAATACACCCGCATGAAAAGGCCACAGCCCTGGAACAGTTTTGTTCCCCAAGGTACAAACAACATGAATGTACCCCCAATGGAGTACATTTCTGTACCTTAACCTTTTACCTGCAGCTACGGTACAAGTGACAAGCGATTGTACCCTCCAAGGTACATACTGGTACTTTTTTGTAGGTGTTTTAGATCCTTCAAGGAGATGAAGATAGCAGATGGCAAAACCTGGGTGACTTCACACTGGGGGGATTGCCAAAAATCTGACACCCCCTTACTCCCCCTGTACCGTCTCTCCTCACTTTGCTTTAAAAAAGAATCCTATCAATATTCAACCAAAGACAAAACAGCAGCTTCATCTTTCAGCTTACGGTCTCAGGGACTATGAAACTGTGAGCCAGAATTCCAGAAACTTCCATTCAGGACTATTCCAGTTACCGACGTGTTGACGTCATGGCGATGGTGATGGATTAGACACTTTGAGGAGCACAGGTGGTGGTCCCTAGTCGTTCAGGCGTAATCTGCGGCCTCCAAAGCAAACTCCCCTTTCGACGCCGCGGCTTTGCCCTGGCCGGGCCTCGCGAAGCTGCTTGTGGCCGCGACCCCGGGGGTCACCCTCAGTGTGGGGGACCAGACGCCGGTGCCTGGGTCTGGCTAGCATTCACAAGGGACACATGGGGGCCCTGGCACCACAGCCAAGGCGGCTCCAGCCACCCCCATGCGGAGAGGTCGTCCAGGGAGGGCCCTGAGTCATTTTAATGGCCATTTTTACGGCCCATGAAATACAGCTATGGGGGGGACAGTCATTCCGCTATAGCCATCAATAGACAGATGTGTGTGAGGGGGGCCAGAGATAAATGTCTACACACTTTCACGATGAGCTTCCTCATTGGTCGTTGGTCGTCCACCTGAAGGAATGATCTCCAGCCTGTTTTTTTGACATTTATAGTTCTCCAACCAGATAAGGAACCTCAGGAATGCTGGACAGTAAGAAACAGAACTACAGCTGGACAGAGGGTAGCAGTCTGCAGATATTGCTGCAGATCCATATGCGTGTCTCGATTTTACTGGAAGCATTGTGTGCCATTTCTCTTTTATCTGTGTAAGTTCTGCGGTGTAGATTTCATTCTGGTGGATTTGAGAAGCCGTCTCATTGTTCATGGGCTTCACCCGCCCATCTCTGATCTTTCAGAAAGCTGAAAGGCCGGTCTGTTATTGTGCTTAATAATACAGGACCATCCGTCCTCATCTCCATGGCTCATTGGTCCAGTGGCTCCTGCCTTAAATGCGCTGGTGAGCCCCCAGAAGATAACGTCCTTCTGGCATTTGGCCGCACGGCTTAAATTCCGTCCAAGCCACTGACCTTTGCATGAAAGCCCACACTAACAGAACTCCATGCATTTCCAGGAATTTTTACATCGAGGCTCCTTCAGCATCTGTTGAGTCCTTGGGCATGAGTGAAGGAGAGATGACTTGGAAAAGTAGAGGATGAGGCAAGAGTCTAGGGTGGCTTCCACAAGCTTACCCACGGGGCACCTCCTGACAGGCTGGGTTCAATTCAAGTAAACAAAGGCACCCTTTTCAAAATAACAAACCTCAGAGCCATTAGGAGACGAGGCATGGCATGATGATTCATTCATTGGAGCGTAAAAGTATGTAATAAACATAATGACCATCTTTAGAAAAGCTGTACTAATTCATTTGTATTTTCAGTGTTTGTCCCGGTGGGGTTTCTGGTGGGATGCACGGAGGCAGGCTGAGGTGGCGTTCATTCTAGAAAGATCTGTGCCATGATGTAATGCCACTCTGAGCTGTGAATAATGTGCCTTTGTTTTAATGGGCTCCCACGCAAAGATCCAGTGTGTCCCCACGCTCTCTCTGTCTCTCTCTCTCTGTGCGGGAGTTACCAAACTGCAAGCGTATTAAAGGCGATAAACTACAAAATGTCTGGTGACACAATACGATACAGAAGTTTGACTAAAAAAAACAGTTATGATCTAAATGGCTTACAGATGAAGGCTGACGAGCCGAAAGAAGAAAACGTTTAAGCCATTCTCCCAGCTCTTTGTTTTGTCGAACGGAGGGAGGCTGACACTGAATGGATAATTCGACAGGCGCACGAAAGTGGGGTGGACCGCGGCAGGTAATTACAGACCTGCCTCGGTGTCACTGAGGGCGATCCATGCTGGAACAGAGGCCGAGAGAGTGAGATTTGGCCTCTGCACCCCACTTATTACTGCCCTCTGCCAACCTGCAGGGGCATGAGAAAGGAAAAGACAGAGTTTTTAGGAAAATGACTCGTTCCTGGTGTCCATGTTTACTTCTCCCAAAAACTGCTACGGGGAGTGTTTGCGGTAAAGCTGGCGCTGTGGACACTGATGCTGAGCTCGTCAGAGAGAGACGCTCTGGGCCGAGAAGGGACCCAGTTTTTGCGGAAATCTCAAACTGGCCTGATGGGGAACTGTAGATTTGATTTCGTTTTTTGACTTCAAGTCATGTTTCACAAACACACAGATCAGACCGGCATTTGTTTCATTGCTCCTAAGACTAACTGCAAACTTACAGGAAACAGAGCAGAAGTAAACTATTTCACAAACTATTTTTGTCTTGGCACGGGCAAACTTAGTGAGTATGGCCAAATTGGTGCTGAAGGGTGGATCTTCAGCATGAGCTTCCAGCATGATTTAGACCCATAATTTCACCAACCTTTTGTTGTCAACAGTAAAAACAAAGAATCTGATGTCATAATTACTTTCGGAATCGTTCGTCGCTTCGGATAAGAGTGTCTGCTAAATAAATAAATGTATGACATTGAACCAGGCCTGAATGCCAATAACAGAACAGACACAGTTAACCTTGAATCTGACTTGTAAAGAAACAGCTCCAAGGTGGTCTTCTCGTTTTATTATGTTTATGTTGGCAATCTCCGCATTTGCATTTAAATTTACGCGTCTGCAATTCTCAGCAAATCCGCCTGTTTCTGAAATACAGCGTTACGAGCTGCACGCCCCAACAGGGCGCTATGTGGTGCCGGCATCGAATTTGTTTGTCCTTCAGGTTTTACTGTTTAAATCAAAGGTCGGAGGCAGCAGCCAAGTTGCATAACGTAATGATCACCGGCTCAGCTCGCTCTCCAGTTCCCCTGCCCAGGAGCCTGTAAAACCCAGCACCCCAACCAAGCAGTCACATGACACAGATGCCTGTCTGAGTGAACGTTTAACCCACGCATATCCGGTTCATTCTGTAATCATTATGCATGCTCACTCCATACAAGTGCTGTAAAAACCAAAGCAATCTGTTCTTGGGCAGAATTTCTCAGATTTATTGATGTTAATCCATCCATCCATCCATCCATCCACCCATTTTCTTTAACCAGCTTGTCCAGTACAGGCTCATGGTGATCCTGAGGCCTATCATTACGACCATTGTGTGTGACTGACTATGTGCGACACATTTCATCCGGGGTTATGCTGGATTTTCCACCGCAAAAACCTTCCTGGAGATGTGCGACAGTGTCCCACTACATATTTTTTCAACATTCAAAACTGAATGTGCAGTTTTCATATTCATCAGCTTTGCATCACTCAGCAAAATGTTTATCTAGCATCAAATAGAAAGCACATGTGAGGAATGTAACCAAAGAGGCAGTCTTTCAATTATGACCATTGTCTTACAGCTCTGCATTCTCTGACACTGATAATTACGGTAGGCTGACAAGCATCTACTACCCTCCAGTACAGAACAGCAACGCGGGATCACATTCAGATATGTTCTCCCGGGGTGCCCCTCACCACACACACACCGCCCCCGCACAGCTCGGGAGAGAGTCGTCCATCTGTGAGGCTCGCTCGCTCGGGGAAGACCAATCACAGAGCTGGCTGCGCAGCCAGCCACGGCGTGCCACACTCCCCTGAGAGAGGCTCCCATGTCCCTCTGGCGGGGGCTTGGTGTGTGCGAGCAGACAGGGCAGAAGGCGAGGCATGACTGTGCAAAGGGACCAGAGGACACTCAGCAAAGGGAGCAGCGGACCGTGTCTGTGGGCACATGTGAGGTGGAATAGGATCGTGGCAATGAGGAACACTTTCCTCCACAATAACAATCATGGCCAGAGCCTGCACATCATCAGAGGGTGCTAATTAAAACCCCACGGCTGGCAGAATGACGTCACCATTCGGCCCTTGGGCAAGGCTCTTAACCCCCGGCTGCCGCAGGGACACCGGCTGATCCCGCTTTCATAACTGTACGTCAGTTTGGATTAACGTGTCCGCTAGATAAATCGATGAAACGCAATCAACCTAAACTGCTGCTTTTTCGGTAAAAACAAAACAGACGAGAAAAAGTTGGGGTGAAAACAAATTGTGATTTTCTTTGGCCCCGGAGATTTAGAAAAATGGCAGCAATGCAATGCCTTAGACAAGACAATGCAGAAGGCCGAATTCGTTTCAACAGGGCTTACCTGGCACGCTGACACAGGAAACTCTAATCTGGCGGCCTAAGCAGGACCTGAG
Organism: Petrocephalus schoutedeni; assembly: GCA_026780765.1. Classification (NCBI taxonomy): domain Eukaryota; kingdom Metazoa; phylum Chordata; class Actinopteri; order Osteoglossiformes; family Mormyridae; genus Petrocephalus; species Petrocephalus schoutedeni. The sequence continues at coordinate 17,797,223 of JAODKL010000039.1, forward strand.
GGGGGTGTTCAGAAACACAGGGGCCAGCTTGCAGTGGCGGGGGGGGGGGGGGGGGGGGGGGGGGGGGG
>JAODKL010000039.1:17797390-17810238 GCA_026780765.1 Petrocephalus schoutedeni
GTGGGGGGGGGGGGGGGTGGGGTGGGGGGTTGAGTAGCCGTTGCCTGCTCAGGGTCAGTCAGGAAATGAAGGAGACAGAGGGGTCGCGGTCTCGGATCTCTGGGAAACACCCTCAGCTCATCACAATCCTTTGGGACGAAACCCGAAACCGGTGTCCACTTGGGGGATGGGGGGGGGGGGAGGAGATGACATAGAAGAGGAGAAGGTGATGAGCTGACCCCCGTGACCCGGTCAGAGCCCAGCAGGGCGGGTTTCCCGCGTCCCGCTGCGGATCGCTGTGTCACACTACGGGCTACGCCTCAATTATATGGCAAAGGAGGAAAAATGCCCCGAGGATGGGGCAGGACATCCAGAGTGCGAGTGCAGCCTACAGCCGAGAAAAATGCCTTTTATAGTCTCAAGGCAACATCAAAAATTTTACTTCAGCCTTTAAAAAAAAAGACACAGGGGCACTGGCTCTTAAAAGTCTTATAATAGATATCGTTAAAGGAGAGCGGTTTATGGGATTCCAGCCTCACCCCGACACAGGTGGCTCCCTTTAGCACGTCACTAATAGCAGATAAAACACTTCTGGCCTTTGCGCTTGTTTTGTCTTACTTTGAATCACAGCTGTCCTTAGTTACCATGACAAGAGAAGCCAAATGGAATGGATGCAGGTCTGAAAAGTGACTTTAAGTTAACAACCGAATGCGAATTACAATGGCTCGCCAGTGGTGCAGGCGCACTGGATCTCAGCTAACTGCCGCACACTGGAAAAAGCTGCTTTGTTTTATGTATTTCAGCAAGGAGGCTCGGTAGAGGCAAGAAGTAACAGAAAGGTGTAAGGGCACAGAAAACCGAACGAGAGCCAGCCGGCTGGCCTTAGTGCTGCACAGCCAGTGTTTACGAGAGCCAGCCGGCCGGCCTTAGTGCTTCACAGCCGGCGCTTGCTGTCGCTGCAGGATAATAACGCTCGACGCCACAAATCACACGACTCAGACACCAAAACACCACCGGCGCCCACCAAAACCTCAGAGGAGGTCACAGAACAAGCTGCAAATGAGCCAATTAAGTGCCACGCCTCTGGAGACTAGGGTCTGGAGTCTAGGAAGATGGGAACGGCACGATGTTTACCATCTATGTGCGGATTGCCTGTGACACGGGGGTTTGACGGGAGCTCCAAATGAGTTGATGAAATTGAAGATGATGTTGATGATGAAACTATGTCATTAAAAATAGGGACAGGACAAACAGCAAAAGGTTCTGAGGGGATAGACAGATATAGTGCTAGCTTCAATAAGTGTTTCACAAGGGACAGTCGGTACAGAACATGGCTGGATGTAACCCGTCCATCTATTTTCTGTAACTGCTTGTCCTATTTAGGGTCGTCCTGGATGATGCAGGTGATCCTGGAGGATGGGCTGCCAACCCATTGCAGGGAATTTGGCCACTCCTATCAACCTCAGCATGTCTTTGGACGATGGGGGGGAAACAAGAGCATGTGGAGGACACCACATGTGGAGAACATGCAAACCATAGACAAAACAATAGACAAAGGGACTCAAACCCTGGGCCAAGAACTGTGAGGTAACAGTGCCGGCCACTGCACCACCACACCGCCCCCGGCTAACTGTAATAAGTGTCTGAGAAACAATCCACAAAATAGTGCCATATAAACATGAAACGAGCATGCACTCAAATCCTGATTTTAATTCAGATTTCATTTTGGATTCAGAATCGGCAAAAGCCGCTGACAGCATACATTATTTATATGATAGACTTGAGGAGCCAAGGATCAAAACAATCTAATAAGCCCCCCCCCCATCTAGGCAGGGGCAGCTATCTAGGCACCCCCCCCCCCATCTAGGTACAGCCCCCTATCTAGGCAGGGCCCTGGCTAGTCTGGTCTGCCATTACCCACGGTCCAAAGCCCTCGCCTGCACCATCCTTGTTTTTCCGGCCTTTTTGAGCAGACGACCGCTCTCTCATTACACTATACCACACAGCCAGAGGCTACAATCATTAAGACCACACAAATAACCACAGCGTGAAAGTACAGCCATTCAACTTAACGCCCGCCTTTTAATTATTCCCCCTTGACTCTGAGACCTAATTGAGAATAAAGGGAAGACTTTGGTTAATTACCCATGAAGTTAATCACTTTACAATGCTCCCAGCAAGACTGGTAGGCAGATGCAGAGCTATCAGCAGCCCACCGGAAAAAATGACCTGGCTCATCTGTGTCACTCGTGCAAAGAGGCCTGCCTTACCGGGACAGTAAAGCAGTGGATGCTAAATCTCCTTGTGAACTCCCCTCAGCAGAGATGCCGTGATATTTGATATCTGTAAAGCAGACATGAAGACCCCCCCCCACACACACACACACAGACACACCCCAAAGCCATTTCCAGTGGGACACACTTCAGGCTGCCCTGGCCTCTCTTGGCTGGCTCCAAACCCAGCTGTCCCAGTGTCTCCCTACCCGGGTGGCGATGGAATTTGGGGTAGAGACCCACCCGGATTTTACAAGGCCCTGTCTGGCAACTGGCTCATTTGCGAGGCTCTCTGTCCCAAGCTCGGAAGCACCTCCGGTATTAATTTTGAGAAAAAGAATCCAGAGAAGCCCTCTTTGGGCCTGTAAGTAACAAGTGTGGCCGGCCACGACCTTAAAAGGCCCCACCTTAGAAGGACTGGCATATTCCCGGTGTGGGGAGAGAGGCAGCCACCAAATCTCACCCCCCACAGCTCTTCTGCGCTCTGTCCCATGTTGCATCTCACTGCCACTGTCCGTTTCCTAGAAGGTCCCAGAAGGCCTGAGACTGACGCCCGTATTGCGTTCTCTGTCGATAAGCCCTGTTTGCCACCTTGTCAGATTGTCAGTCCTTCCTCAACCCACCACGAGAAGAAAAAAATTCTGAATGAACCTTATTCAGTACAGGGCTGGGGGGGGTTTAGCTGTAGATTCATCTTTAAACAAAAAGACATAATAATATACACCTTCAGAGGTCTTGTGGAGTCATCTCCTTGACAGCTCAGAGCTGTTTTGGTGGAACTAGGGGGACCTACACAATATTAGGCAGAGTATATACCCTGTATATACCCTGATTGTGTATTAGGCAGAGTATATGCCCTGTATATACCCTGATTGTGTTCATTGTTCATGTTCATTATGACTTTCAGTATCTATAGCATTCAAAATTGTCAAGTACTATAATTGCTGGCTTAAAATAAGGTCACAGTAAAATTTTATTCAAATATAAATCCATTTATATACCATCGATTGAAATGCAATATATATTACTATAATAAATATTATTATTACTCCAGCTTAACCATTTCCTAGCGAAAATACAAATGCCACCTCTAATAAAACTATGGTAGTACTTTTTTTTCTCGTTTCTCGTTCACTTCGCGCACGTAGCAATTAACACACGTGTTTAACACCTTCGACAAGAGCCGAATTTGTCTGCTATTTCCAACCATTAGAGAAGTCATTACGGGCTAATGCAAGTCAGCACTACACATTATATAGGCTGCATTTAACAGCGTTTGCCAGATGGCCTTATGCAGGAAGAATTCAATTAATCTTAAAGCTGCAGGGTGTCGTTTTCTCAGCACCTATTTAACACAGGTTTTCTACATACTTCTGCATACATACGAGAGGATGTTATACGTTTAGGATATTTATATATAGATGATCTGAATCAAAACAATATTAATCAATGTTTATTTGCGATAAACGCATTACATGCGATAATTTGCGCATCCGTGGTTACAGCAGTAACCATATATCTGTGTATCAGCTTGAATCTAAAAGGACATTCTAGCTGCCTTAACTGCTGATAAGAAGCCCGTCGACAGCCTCATTTATTGCGGGATTTTTAAAACAGAGAGTGGCCAAAACATCCTTAACACTGCCTCACACGGATCTAATTATTTATAAATCTTTGGGGATTATACAGTTTTAGATTTATACTGTACGGCTTACCTATCTGTAACGTATTGCTAGCGCACAGAGGGACTTTAGAAAAGTTAATGCACCTAGCACACGTGTAGGGAGATTCTGCAGCAGTTACACAGATAAATAACTTAAGTCGATACTCATTCATAATGTACTTATCGATTAACGCCACTTTTGCATTAGACCACAAGCACCCCGCGTTTAGCTATTTATTCCGTAATGCACGGCACACATCACGCTACAAAAAATATTGTGCAACGACTGAAGAGCTGCTGCGCACTTGTGGTATTCCACCTGAGGAATAGGTGGGGGCAGAATAATCGTGAATATTAACAAAGAATCAAGGGAGATGTTGAAATGAAAAAGACTAAGCATGCGATCTAACCTGGGAACTCAGAGGAACCTTTGGTGAAGTTGCAGAAGACGGTCAAGCACGTTATTCCCAACACAAGTGCATAATTTATAGCCGAGAAAGTCACATCTGGGAAGAACATCCTTGAAACTACGGCGGGCTCCGTGTTTCTGCTGAGGTCTCGGCTCTTTGGAGTAAATCAGGGTCTTGACTGCAAGGTGTAGACGCTCGGTCCCATCGTTCCTGGATCGGGTCACTTGCCCATAGTGAGCAAGTGAGTAAGACGGTGCAGCTCGCAGGCGAACTCGGCAAGGGGGGCGCAGGAGGGGCGGGCTTCCGCATGGCCCCAAAGCCCAGGCGCCTTGAAGCGCCGGGAAACACGTTCAGCACCTCAGCACAAGCGTGCCATCTAGACCTGTGCTGAAATGCGGGCGAGAAGCAACCGATTTCTGAATCATAGCCGAGTTTCTTAACATTACCAGGGAGTTCCTTAATGAAAGTGTGCGATTAAACGTGAGAAGCGAACATTACATGTAAATTTCAAATACAAATGGTATTCCCAGTCACTGCCAGCTCAGTCGTAGTAGAATAACACATGAATAAAACTGATGAAGATTCTTCTACATAAGAGCCCAAAACAACATACCTTTAAATATGTTATTGAACTAAAGTCACAACTAAGTCATCCTAGAGTGATAAAGTGGCTGTTTTTTGTGTGCAGGAGAGTAATTGGAGTTCTCACTGGTCAGCTTTGCCAAAGTTCACTGCTACAGATACCAAAAGTCATAATGAACAATGAACATGATCATGGGATGTACACTGATTAAAACCACTGCCTAATATTGTGTCCCTCTGGTGCTGCCAAAACAGCTCTGAGCTGTCAAGGAGCAGACTCCACAAGACCTCTGAAGGTGTCCTGTGGTATCTGGCACCAAGACGTTAGAAGCAGATCATAAAAGTCCAGTACGCCGCGAGGTGGGGCCTCCATGAATCAGGCCTGCTGAAAGAGGCCATTGCTTTTGGAGATTACCGTTGCCACGAAGGGATGCACTTAGTCTGCAGCAATGTTTAGGTAGGTGGTACGTGTCAAAGTAGCATACACATGAAGGCCAGGACCCAATGTTACCCAGCAGAACATTGCCCAGAGCATCACACATCGCTGGCATGCCTTCTTCCGATTGTGCATCCTGGTCCCCACACCCCACGCGCACATGGCTCATCAGATTGGGCCACCTTCTTCCATTGCCCCATGGTCCAGTTCTGAGGCTCACATGCCTATTGTAGGAGGACAGAGGTCTGACTTGTGTTTGGGAATGTTCTGACCCAGTCTTCTAGCCATCACAGTCTGGCCTTTGTCAAAGTCACTTAGATCCTTACGCTTGCCCATGTTTCCTGTATCCAAGACATCAAGACCTGAGTGTCCACTTCACAAGTGCCACTGTAACGAGATAATCGATGTTATTCACCTCACTTGTCAGTGGTTTTAATGTTGTGGTTGATCGGTGTATAGCAGGTCATCACAGCCACAAATAGATCCATCCATCCATCCATTTTCCAACCCGCTTATCCGAACAGGGTGGCGGGGGGTCCGGAGCCTATCCCAGAAGCTACGGGCATGAGGCGGGGAACAACCCAGGATGGGGGGCCAGCCTATCGCTGGGCACACTCACACACCATTCACACACACAGGCACACCTATGGGCAATTTAGGAACGCCAATCAGCCTCAGCATGTCTTTGGACTGTGGGGGGAAACCGGAGTACCCGGAGGAAACCCCACAACGGCACGGGGAGAACATGCAAACTCCACATGCATGGAACTGGGCAGGATCCATCTCTAAATCATTAATCCTGGACAAGATGACAGGAGGGCTGGAGCCCATCCCAGGCCAGAGACACATCCTGGATTGAAGCCAGTTCACCTCAGCACTTGCACACTTTATGGACAATTAAGTAACATCAACTAACCCTGGAGCAGAGAGGGAACGGTGCAATTCATATTATAGGAGGTGCGTTTAGGTTTTTTTTTTCCACTAACATAGATGAACTTCTGCTGAATATCATTTCTGAATATCATGCAGTAAATACTCTAACTATGATTAATGTTAGCATCCTTGAAATGTAAGAGTCCACAGTCCTGGAACTGTACTGCATTCTCAGAAGGAATAACAAACCTATGGGCCTCAACCACAGACGCCAGCCAGTAACACTTTCATTAAGGCTGCTCAGCTGAGTGGCTTTATCCACCAGTCACACCCTGGTAGCTGTGTTACTCTGTGTCCCATTTTTCTGACCTCTGCTCAGATCCGTGGCTGAACTCTCTGCAGTCAGTGAGCATCTCTGACCTTCCAGGTACTCCCGATTTACGGTGATCTGTTAGCCTGCCATGGTGATGAAGGTTGAAAGGTGAAGGTTTCTTATTGAGTAGCACTGCAATAGCACTCCTCTACTCAAGGCTGGACAGTTCCTGTTCCATACGGGGCATGTTCCGAGTGGGCTGATGAGAATGCTCCCCCTCTCTCCCCAAAAAATAGCAAAATATACCATAGGGGACATCCCCTTCACTCCAGCAAAATTTGTCCAGGGCTGATTTTTAATCCCAGTCCAGCCCTGCCTCCACTGCTGAAGGTTTAAATCCTGTCTTTGCTCTGTTTTTGCATTTGAGTTTGCATGTTCTTCCCCTGTCTGTGTACAAATGATTTCCTTGCACAGTCTAAAAACATGGCGTTAGAAGAATTGCTGTCCGCATACATTTTCCACAGTGTGTGCTGGACTGGCTTGCTGTCTAGGGCGCCCACAGACTCTTTACGTCCTGTGTCATGCGACCATGTACTAGACAGACGGTCATGGAAGACGGAGCGATGTTAGATTTACTGCACGTGCTCTGAGAATGGACGGGACACTGCAGCCGATGTGTGTGGGTCAGCAGGGCGAGGGGTCCTGCTGCTTTACTGTGGAGGGAAGGATCAAATAAGAACTTGTGTTGGTTCTTCGTCTTTCCACTGAGATGGGAATTTACCAAAGGGCTCACAAGTCGGCAGATTAAGTTACGTTTTCTTAGGTTCTTTCGCCACAACGTTCCTTAATCATGGAGTAGCCAACCCCCGAATTAAACCCCTCTTCTAAAATTGCGACATAACTGGTTGTTTTTATTCACGTTACACCGTTAAAAGACCTGGATGATTTTGTTGGAGGAAGTTTACTTAAGCGGTTCACTTAAGGAACCTCCGCTGGTTCTGTCCTGCCACAATGCCACACGGCGTATACTGTTTTGTTTTATGAAAAAGTAACATATTTAATGTATATTTCATTTTAATGTGAAATGTGGGTCATCTTTCTTATTTTAATTTAGTTTTCTCAAACTTCCTCTTATGCAATCTTTCGCCATTATTTTTGGCTCTAAATTTACCTTTTAACTTGTTCAAAAAAAAGTTTTTTCCTCCATTTTATTTTTCCTCTATCAGGTTTTCTTTCTCACGTTCCTTTTTTGAGATTACATTTAGTATGAGGTGCATATACAAGTGCCTTTCTGCTGTTACGTGGGACTTGGTCTTCATGCTGCCTCGATCTGATCTTCTCTGGCTTACTTATTGCTGTTCCAGCTGCAGTCCTGTTGACAGTAAAAATATTTTTTCTTCTTTTCCCCCCATCTTCAGTCGTACAGATACTCTCTGTAGATTTTGTTCCTTTCAGCACGTACACCTGAGGGGGAGTCCAAATCTCTAATCTCTCTAAACCTGTCCACCCACACACAGCCCTCACTCTCCTCCAGGAATGGACCATTGCAGCCCCCTGCCAGACCCCCAGGAGTCTCTATGTTACTTTTGACACCCAGCTCTCATACTCTAAGTCTGCACTCTAAGCACTGATCTTGCAAATTCACTTGTTACCTACTTGATTCAACTGGTCCAGAAGCTTCTTCTGTTATGTTTCATCTGCTCAAAAACCGGCTACTACATCTTGTGCCACCAAGCCTCTTTCTTCGAAGCCACATTTTATTCGCTTACCTTTTGTTTGAATGCTATTGACGCAAATTACATGTTTGTCGCCGCAAATAATGAAGTCAGATTTTCAAAAACTGGATCCATGATCCAAGCGATCACCGTACCTGTAATAGAGACCTTTCGTAATAGAGATGATGGAGTAATCTTTTATATAAGATTTGTCTTGAATTAAATTTACTTAATTTACTTATATATTGTGGCATTTTACCTGATTTTGAAATTAAGCTTTTAAGAAAAACTGTTTTATTATTTTAATATGCGCTGCAACAATGACACCTAGTGGCCTTATTCTTCAGTAGCATCGCAGAGGCATAAATTCGAGGATCGAAAGAGATTTCTATGGGGAAAACAGCAGGACTAGACGTGCTGTCAAATGATAATTACAAGATTCACACTTTGTAGAAAGTTTGTTAAGGCAAAACTTCAACAGTCAAACCCAGCACACATTCATTATTTGGCGGAAGGTACTTTTCCTGTTGAGTTTCTATTGAATCGCGTAAATGTTGGTGCCTATTGTCCGTCGCAGGCTTCCGTTCGACACGTGTGGACGGAGGCGTCACTGTGGAAGGTCATACCGCGTAGACATGGCTGTGTGCTCGAGCAGGAAAGGTCTGGTTATTTGTGCATTGAGAGCCTTTCGGAACGCACAGCACTATAATGACCGTAAGTTTAACAGATCTATACAGTCTAATAGCTGAAACTGGCATGTTGTTCAGGTTAGGTAATCTGATTTATGTTAATTACATAAGGCACAGCACTGGATCATGATGGCTGCGTGATTGTTAACTATGAACAGGCTCATTGGCTAGAAGATCTTCAACCTTTACGAACAAAACAGTGTAGCTGATGGAAAGCATTTATAACACGGATTTGTGTTCCCTAGGTTCCTTCTCCACGTCGTTGTTGCGGCTTGCGTCAGGAGGAAACACTTCTTCGACCCCCGAATTTATTCCCCCAACGAAACCGGTCGTTGTGGATAAAAGTAAACCCCCAGAACCACCACGAAAGTAAGACTTGCGCAGAATTTAATGGATATACCAGTAGTTAGCTGTCCTACCAAACGCGACCTCGCACTAGAATTGTTGGGGAGGACCGACAACTTACCCAAACGCCAAATAATGGGGTTCGGCTGACTAACGCTTGTTTTTAACTCTGTATTTAATTTACATTTAAGTGTGACAGCTAATGGTGGATTTCATTTTTCTGTTTAGGTTTCTCAGTCCAGAATTCATTCCTCCACGGCAGAGAACGAATCCTCTTAAATTTTCTATTGAAAGAAAAGATATGGTTCAACGACGCAAAATGCTGAACATTCCTGAATTCTATGTTGGTGAGAACACCTATTATAGGTTCTCATAGGTCTATGGATTCGCCATAGCGGTGAGAATGATCTGATTGTACTAATTACAAATTATGATTCCTGCTAATCTCAAATTACAGGCAGCATCTTGGCTGTGACTATGTACGACCCATATGCCAGTGGAAAAAGCAACCGCTTTGTGGGTATCTGTATCCAGAGGTCTGGATCGGGATTGGGAGCCACTTTTATCCTAAGGAACATTATTGACGGTCAAGGTAGAGTCTTATTAACATTAACATGCATTTCTAAGAGAGAGTAGCTGGTGAGCTTTGTAGTCAGTATACAGCTCTGGTAAAAATTGAGACCACTGAAAAATATTCATTGTTAAATTGAATTCAGTTTTTTTTATAGCACCCTTCACAATAGTTGTCCCAGGGCGCTTTACATGGGTGTTTTGGAATACATTGCTATGTGGAAGATGTTTATGAAATATATTATGTATACGCATTGTCCTAGCAGTGCACTTCACACCTGCACTTAATATTTCCCAATCTTTTTGAAGGTCACTTACGGTCATCCTCTAATTCATGAGGAAACTGTCGGATAAGTTGACAGTCATCTCTGACATTAGAAAGTCACTTCCTCCTTCTACCTGGCTGGTTTTTGTTCAGTCCCAGTGTCTCCTGCTTCACCTTGTTCTTGTGCACTGCTGTCTTACAAACCTTGAGCCTGGAAGCAGCCTGCCACTCACTGTAGCCTTCTGCCAGCAGAGGGTTAAACCAGGATTTAAAAATGCAGATTTTTAAATATTATAGAGGGGTCTCTTAATTTCTACCAGAGTTGTATGTTTTGACCTCTCCATGCAGGAGGTGCGTCCTCATCCAGTTGGGGGGCGTGGTGGTGTTCCCTTATAGGTGTGGAGATCTGCTATGAGCTGTACAGCCCTCGCATACAGCAGCTGGAGGTGCTGAAGCTGGAGAAGTGGCTGGATGACAATCTGATGTACCTCCGCGACGCCTTGCCCGAGTACAGCACGGTTGACGTCAACATGAAGCCCGTCCCGTACTCCCTCAGCGGTGAGGTGCCGCTCAATACGGTGAGTGCTCAGAGAGCGGAAGGGAACGCAGAGGCAGGTAAGTGGTACTCCTGACTTGGCACCAAGCTGAAGTCCATGATGTCTTGATGAGTTGGCCATGACTTAATGAGTGACTACTTATATTTGATGTCTTGTACGGGCCTCTAGTGGGGCTGTTTGGGGAACATAGCCTTCGCTCTTTCAGAAGCGTCTCTTATACCTCATTATGGTTCTCTGCCACGTGCCCCCCCCCCCTTAATGTCATGGGTTGCCTGTTGATCTGGTCTGTTTTAGCCACGCCCTGGTTTTATACGAGCCAGCGCAGCAGAAAAATGTTTTCATAGAGTGTCTGGATCGTGTGTCTTGCTACCAGGTGAAGGTGAGAATGAAACCCAAGCCGTGGTCGAAGCGGTGGGAACACCCCAAGTTCAACGTCCAAGGCATCCGCTTCGAGCTGAGCCTCACCGACGAGCAGCTCAATGAGGCCAAGAAGCGTGGCCAGCCCTGGCACAAGTACGACATGCTGAAGGAGTACGACACAGCTGAGCTGGAGGAGAGCATCTGGGCGGAGCTCCAGAAGACGAGCCAATGAGAGGACAGAAATGCTATGGGGGCGGGGCTCCTTTCTGCAGCACATGGAAGTCAATGGGAATGGATGACCTGACTCGGCTGATACAAAGGTGTAACTGTCCAGACCCGTTGTCAGGCCCTGATATCGGAATGGCACCATCAGAAAGGCCAAATTTACTACCAGTGTGGTAGCAGTGGACTCCTGGTGGTGTGTACAGGACTTTCTTCCATTGGGTTTAATGTTTAATAAAGTGAATCGCAACAGACATGGCTATCATCCTTGGTCCATTCAGTGTTATTTTTACTATTCACTGCATAGTAACGGCTTGATTTTCCCCCCATTTGTAAATATACAATGATAGGAGCTCCCAGAGACCCCCTATTCACTTCCCCCAGTCACACCACAGATATTTGTACAAGATCTGATACATTCAGATAACAGTTCTACAGCTAATCCAAATAACTGCTGAGAGAGGATGGCGCCACCTACTGCTTCTGCAACGTGAGAACATGTCAAACGTTAATCCACTTGAGCTGGCTTTGAGTGTCAGTTATGCTAACAGTGACCGGTCTGGAAGGTTCTATTACTGTGTAAGTGGAATTGTGGCTTATTTGGGACTGCCGTGCCTGCATATCAGCGTTTCAGAGTCAGTAGTTGCTTAACGCCTCACTCAGTGATACGCTTTCTGCATTGCATGTGGTTACACCCCACCGCCAAGGCCCTGGCCTGCACAATACCCCATGCTGTCTTCATTGCGTAAACCCCGACAAGGCTTCCTCAGAGCACTTAGCTAAGCTATCTCCCCGGGAGAGTGCCCAGAGCCCCGAGGGCGTTCACCACATCGATGTGAGACGCCTTTATGCCGCTCCAAAAATGTCTTGCTCGTTTGCGTGTCAGGAGCACAGATATTAAATGCCCTTATTTGCCATAAGGGAGGCTATGTCCAGAAATAATCATGGAGGAAGGGATCATTTGTGGGTCAGACAGATTTTTTTTTAAATGGCTGTTCGGTTTCAGGTCGTTTTAAAGTTAATTTCCTGCAGCTAGTCTCCAGTCCCTAGAGATGACAAATTATAAGACATGATTGGAAGATCTTGTGATTTGTAAAAATGTTACTTCTTCATTGTAAATTTCAGTAAATATCAGCGCTACCGTGGGCTACAGTGCGATAATGAGAAATGTCCAAACAAAGGCCTCTCCATCCTCTTCGGACAGCATTTACATTTCATTTTCACCTTACGGAAATATGCCTCTCTACATTTTCCTAGAATATTAAGCGAAAGGACCCATATAACCGCATATCAGCAAAATTCCTTGTTAGTAAACTGAAATCATTATTAGTATCATTAAAACGATTCTGTGCACATCTCTAAATTTCCTTATTTTCCCAGTAGAATAATATAACTCCTACAACAATGTTGTGAAAAATAACTAAACTTGTAGCTTTCTTACCAGTAGAAACCACTGACATTTTCACATCATCATTCTGAGATAGGGTCAGAATGGGCTTCACCAGCCTCTCAAGGCACATACAGTGGTGTGAAAAACTATTTGCCCCCTTCCTGATTTCTTATTCTTTTGCATGTTTGTCACACAAAATGTTTCTG
>JAODKL010000039.1:17810338-17822118 GCA_026780765.1 Petrocephalus schoutedeni
CCCAGACCATCACACTACCACCACCATATTTTACTGTTGGTATGATGTTCTTTTTCTGAAATGCTGTGTTACTTTTACGCCAGATGTAACGGGACACGCACCTTCCAAAAAGTTCAACTTTTGTCTCGTCGGTCCACAAGGTATTTTCCCAAAAGTCTTGGCAATCATTGAGATGTTTTTTAGCAAAATTGAGACGAGCCTTAATGTTCTTTTTACTTAAAAGTGGTTTCATGTATTTTTTTTTAGTACACCTTCTACTTTTTAACTTATATTGTTATATATTGCTGAGTGACTTGGTTTTCTCTCGTCAATCACATTTCATTGCAATGTTGTCCCTGTGCTAACTTGCATATGACAAATAAAGCTGAAACATAACAACAGTGATTTTTTGGTTTGGACTCTTTGGTTCATTTTGCCTGTTTAGGTTTTCCCAGCTGGGTGTGAATTTGTCCAGTTGTACCTGGGATTTATGCTGGCATTAGCTGCTCTCTAATTCTCCATATGGTATTAGTCCATCCATCTTACAACCAATTATTCTGGACAAGGATGTACCTGGAAATTCTGGGCCTCTGACAAAATATTACCTTGTGGCCCCCATCCAATTTTGCATATAATTTTATTTATTTATTCAAAGACCCCTGTCAAGTTTTGACCCCCCCACCATCCTATCAGCATGTCCATGCCCTTCCTTAAACATATACAAATGTTTCCTCTGAACACGAAAAAAACGTTTTCAATTTTAGATGGCTATACCAGTGTATAAAGTTTAGTGCTCGACCTGAAATGGGCGTTTGGGAATAAATGCTGTGATTCTACACCTGAGCCGACAGAGGGCGGTGCAGAGCGCAGTGCGGCCAGCGGGCGCCCTAAGGCTTCGGGCTTAACGGGCGTGATGGCGCCGCTCGGACGGCAGGGGGCGGCGCGGAGCGCAGTGCGGGGAGCCGGGCTCCGGAGCGCCGCTGTCTCCTCCCACCCAGCCGAGAGGCGGCTGAATGGCATCCAGCGCTGCGCCGACCGTCAGCCATGTTGTTGGTGTGATACTACGGGCGGCTCTTTCGCAGCAACAGGTCCGGCACATAATAAAGGCGTTTTCCGTGGTTTGTCAAGGTTACACGCCGTCAGAGGAGGGGCGCTTTCTTCGCAGAGGGAATGCCCGTCATCCGCCGCCGGACTAACGGACGGGGGCACAAATTACGGCTTTTTCCCCTCTTTCTACAAACCGTAAGTGTATTTGGTATTTAGCGCTAATTCGCATTAAACAGCAGCAGGTCTCTCTCGCACATCTTACCTGCTCGGTGTTTGTCAGAGAAAGCCCCGATTCCGCAGGCACTACGGCCGGGTGCCCCTTACTTTGATCACCGGGGAGGAAACGGCGAATTTAAACACTTTTATCTCTCTTTTGCAACAAAACCGGCACGAATCCACATACTCCAAAAGCGTGGCTTGTTTATACTTTTGATAGCAGTTTCATTAAAGCGTCTTGCCTGCAGGTAAAAATGTCTGCATAAGTAAACCCGTCCGGCCGGTTGCAAAGTCATAGTTTGGAAGTGGTGAGGGACCGGGGCTGCTTCTCTTCAGCAGCCAAATCAATGCGTTTATTCTAATGGGCCGGAGGTCGCGCAGTCCCCGCGGGCGCTCGGCGTCGGACACTCTGTAACGCGCACTGATACCTCATCGCGGGCGCTCGGCCTCGGACACTTTGTAACGCGCACTGATACCTCATAGCGGGCGCTCGGCGTCGGACACTTTGTAACGCGTACTGATACCGTATCGCGGGCGCTCGGCGTCGGACACTTTGTAACGCGCACTGATACCGTATCGCGGGCGCTCGCCGTCGGACACTTTGTAATGCGCACTGATACCGTATCGCGGGCGCTCGCCGTCGGACACTTTGTAACGCGCACTCAGCATCTTGGCGTAACTCGGCAGCTTGGCGTAAATCTGCGTCTGCTCCGGAGCGGCGTGATCCGGCTGGACCCAACTTTGGCCCAACTTTTTATGGCAGGACTCTTCTCCGGACACGGTGCTGCTGACCCCCCATAGCTTTGTTTATTTGTTTTTTTTTTTTTTTAATTTGAGCGTATTTAATTTACTTTGTACAAACCTATATTTGACATGTTAAAATCCTCTCGATCATCTGCGTTTTCCAGCCTCTCTAGGAAATTGTCAGATTTATTACAAGCGTCTGACAGGATTGACAAAATTTTTAAAAATATTTTTATATGGTGTGGTGGAGCGATTTTCTTGGAAGGGGAAACGCGTCATGTTCAGAATGCAGCCTCTTCCCATGCCATTCTGTGTCTTATTATCTGAATATGGAAACGGAGGGAGGGAGGCAGTCTGTGGAAATGAATGAAGAGCCGCCGGTTGTGTTCAGCACCCTGGGCCGCAGAGCTAAGCCAGCCCGCCACCGACCGGGCTTTCTTTGCATGTTGACAACAGGGATGTCAGTCTGTAATTAAAATGATACTAAAAGTCCTCTTTTGCATTGAGATGGGCAGCAAAACTGAGCGCTCCTTTTTCAAAGGCTGATGTCACCTCTTGTTTTGCCAGCCAGTCTATTATAATAATCATTCATTTTTTACCAGGACAGTATGGCTAGCCGGTCTGTGTTAGAACTTGGTATTGTTTCTTAGTCATTTAGACACTATGTAGTTTTGTAATCTGTTTTATATAAAAATGCTAATCCCAAGAGCTTCCTTTGTGTGTCTCTGAGTAATGACCCATTAGTGTGTTTGCTATTAAATATCACTTGTTTGAGGGTAGCCTTGAGTTCTGAGCAGGCGGCTTTGTGACGCGCACAGCGCTGTCAGCGTGGCTGTGTTTTGTAAGACAGCCCTGGCTCCTGTGCTTGCTGTCGTGTGGCCTTGTGTCAGGATGACACCCTTGCTCAGTTTCACTGTAATTAGCCCATAAAGCAGAATGCGAAGGCTAGTACTTATATGACAGTTTCAGTGATCAGTTGACATCGCTGGTGAGGAATTTGTACTCACTAGCTTCTCACGGCCCGGTGTGATTTATTTATTTTTTTGTGTTGGTTTCAAATCACTGGAAAATGTTTATCATCAGACTCATTGAATAGCTGTGTTGCCTTCTGTAATTTGTTTAGCTGGCTGAAGTTTACATATTAATTGTGTTAGAGTAACTCGGCCGCCGTCCTGCGTCTTCTTTGCATGTTATTCCTATGATAATTTAATAAGCAAAGTTACTTCAGCTGTAGTTAAGTCAAAGGTCAGATTGAGGTCACGTTCTGCTGTGACAGTCCTGTGATGCTTCTATTAATGCTTTTGTGTAGTAACTTCTTACTAGCTTAAATGTGTGTATCGTTTTCAAATCCGTCCAGCTCGTAACTTCTGAGAGAGACCCTTATCAAAGCAGAATTAGCTCATGTGGTGATTCCTTGCCCCCGCAGTATGCTGATGCTGTTTTTGTTGTTGTCGTCGTTGTTGGTTGTATAAAGCAGAAGCCTGTGCTGTCCTGTGGCCGTTTCCGCCTGGCTGACTGCACATGTCAGTATTGCCAAAGGGGTGATTTGCTTAATGTCTAGACCAGTGATTCCCAACCCAGTCCTCAGGGAACACCGGACAGTCCACATTTTTGCTCCCTCCCAGCCAATCAGGAACACTGAATACCTGGTAGAGGTGTGCTGGGAGCTGAGAGCAAGCAAAAATGAGAACTGGGTTGGGAAATGCTGCTCTAGACAAAATAGAACTTCTCGGTTCTCCCGCTGGGTCATACCATAGATGTTCACTTTATTGCTGGATTTCTTGTGTGTTACATTCGGCGTGGTGCACAGGTGTTTCATAAATCCCACCCTTAACAAACAGGGATTTATTAACCGCCACTGGGATCCTGAGGTGGGATATTCCAAGATGGATGCCTCAGATACAGCTGTAAAACTTAGGTGAGGAGGATCTGGGGACCGATGACACCATAAAGCAGAACGTAGCTGATGAACTGCCCTGGGGAAGTGGAGGTGGGCGGCCCCCAGGCATTCATAGAAGGAATGCTGGCAATTTGTCAGACAAAGACTGTCGAGTGCATGTGATGACATCCGACGTAAAAGCTGTACGCATCAGAGCTTAGTAGGGAGGATGGTGGATAAACCAACCGGCCGCCGGGGTCTCAGCTCACTGGTGCTCAGTGGGCGGAGTCTGAGCGTAGCAGGGAGGACGGCGGATAAACCGACCAGCCGCCGGGGTCTCAGGTCACCGGTGCTCAGTGGGCGGAGTCAGAGCGTAGCGGGGAGGACGGCGGATAAACCGACCGGCCGCAGGGGTCTCAGGTCACTGGTGTTCAGTGCGCAGGAGAGGTGAGCTCCTGCTGTGCCGAGCCATGTGTTCCCTCCATACTCAGCATTAAAGGAAAGTTTACTTGCTTCTAAACCAGATTATCGTTATACCTTCAATGTGCGCCAAAGAAGATTTTGTCCTTTGTGTGTGACTGGAAAAGTGGATTTTAATGATTTTAGAACCCATTTTCTTTAACAACAATAATGTTGTTGTTACTAATAACAATACTGTGTTGTTGTTGTTGATGTTTAATATAATAACAATATAAATAATACTGGAGAAGTCTGGTGTTCTGTTCCCCGTGGCTGGGTGCTGTACAGAGTATAGAATTACTGTGTTACACGGCACTGAGTGGGGGCTCAGTGGGTAGTACTGTTGGCTCACACCTCCGGGCCTGGGGAGTTTGAGTCCAGCCCTCGCTCTGTGTGTAGAGTTAACATGTTCCTCTCATGTTGTGTAGCATCCCTCTAGGCAGTATTTTGATACTTTCCATATTTAGAGGAGTTTAAACATTTAATCACTGTGTCACCTTTCCTCCAGGTTCCGAGAACTAGATGAATTAGGGAATGTAAATTAGCTGGTGTGTGTGTGTTTGTGTGTCTCTTCCATGATGGATGACATACCGGTGCAGGGTGTCTCTGGTCCTGTACTTGTACCCCCGCCCCCCCCAAGGCTCACCACAGTCCTGTTCCACATGAACGATTGGACGGTGGATGGATGCTGTACTGTAGTTATGTGAAACTTGCTTTACATGTTGGCTGTGTCGACCTGGAGAATACCTGTCAGTAGCCTGAGGGAAATGCATGCAATATTTTCCTATATAATGGTTCCCCTTTGAAGGCAAAATATCTCAAATTCTTATAAGTCAGTCCAGGCACATTTTTGCAGTAGAAGCTTTAGTGACACTCCGGAGCTTGAAAACTGAAACAAAGAAGCATCTGATCGATAGAGCTGCCTGCTACGCAGTGTGCTTGCCTTTTTCTGGCGGTCATTTCTGGGCTCTTGTGTAATCTGGGCTGACACTTGGCTCAGACAGAGCTTCCCGTTCTGATGCCACAGTGCATGCTGGGATAGCGCAATATCCCACGCTGTGGAGCAGCACGGCTGGTGAGGCACTGACGTCCTAAGCGATGGTGTCAGGGTTTCCCAAAAAGGTTTGGCGATAATCGAAATCGATTTATTAAGAAAAGCCACACAGGTGCCGATTGTTTGATATCCTGAACGCCTGGCGACAGTCAGCTGGATAAACCTCAAAGCTTCACTCAGCATATGGACTGCTGACTGGGCTAGGCATTCCTGTTTGTTTGTCGAAGGGCGTGATTCTTCACAGTGCAACCCAAGGCCCTTTCCCCTCCAGAGAGGTGCTCAAACCGGCCCGGCGTGGGCGGCTCGATTGCGCTGCCTTGCCAGGGTGTGTCTGCGAGCGGCTTTCACTGACTCCGCTCTGCTGGGGCGGAGGCTGCAGTAACATGGGCATAAAAGTTGAGAGAGGCCTGCGGTGGCTGGGTTAGGGTACAGGAAGCCTGATGCTCATAGGCTTCTTACCTGGAGCAAGTGTCTGTCACCTCTGAGGGCCTCTTAGCTGTCCTCTTAGATGCCTGAACACAACCAGCGGTGATGGCACTAGATGAGATCATTTTAATTTTGTGTCTCTAGGAGCAGATGGTGCCTGCAGTGTCTGTCGCTGGTTCTTTCCTGGCAATTTCGAGGTGTTTATGCTGTTACCATGACTCAGCAAGCAGGCTGTTTAGTTAGCCTGCTTTGGCCCTCAGCTGCAGGACCCCCAGGTAGCTTGTGCTGCTGGATGAGGTGCCCGCTGCCGTCTCTGAGCCCTGGTGCCCCGATCCCTGCCTCCCTCCCCGGCCCGGTGCCTGCCTATGCCATGGGGGCGTGCCCCTCCCAGCCTGAAACCTGAACGGCCTGGATTCCTGAGCGCTGACCTGCACGCCACCTCCCGTCACACGGCGCTGAGGTGGAAATAGCCGCTGTGGAAAATCCAGAATCACGTTTTGCCTTTCCTGGTAGAAAGGGAGTCTCTCAAATCGCTGAAATAACAATAAGCAGTAGTGATGAAAAATATGTATTCAGACATTTACTGTTATTGTAAATCCAGCTTTTAGGCATAATTCTGGAACTGTTACACTATTCCGGTAAATGAATTTCCCTGAAAACTGTGTGTTGTCGGCAAAGTGAGCTGTCCCCCACAGCAAGGGGGTGCTGGAGAGCAGCCTGCTGTGCTAATGGTGGGGGGTGGGGGGTGAGGGGTGGAGGGTCAGAAGGAAAAGCTGCTTCCAGCTCCCTTCTGACCTTCGCGGGTGACGTCAGTTCCTGCCTGTAGGGGGTGCGCTGAAAATGAAACAGCATCATCCAGGATTTGCCAGAGCACGTGCAAAAATTGATACATTTGGAATTTTTAGGACATGGGGAAGTGTCTGAGAGCTGAGACATTGGGGATAATTACAAATATCCAGCTGGTAAGCTACGTGCAGTTTAGGGCCAAAGCCAAGCTGCGGAGATGAAACTCCCTGCAGGCCTCCTCCAGAGCTTGCACTTGAACGGCTCTCTGATCACCATTCGGCACCTGGAAACAGGAATGGTCTCCTCTCCTTCCGTGTCCAAGGAGACGTCCGGGACCCCCGTGGGAAGGGGGGCAGCGGCGGCCCTCGGATTGTTCCCAGCGTCGCCGTCTTTTTTAGGCACCTGTCGCGGGTCTGCGCTGAATAATCTGGGAGAAATGCTCTGGATTTTTAACCGGCACTAACAGACCGCTGGAGAGCAGGAGGGTTACTTCAGTATGACACGCCAAAAGGACAGCGTTTTTCTGAGTAATTTACTGCTGCCTTTACACATCTAGTAATAAACAGTTACTACATACTCTTTAAATGTTCTAGGAATACTAGCTTAATGGTTAGACAGCAAGCTAATATGTAATAACAAAGTGAGTGTGTGCGTGCGTGCATATGTGCGTGTGTGTCCATCTGGCCAATTAGAGCTCAGTGCATTGATGGTGTGGTGCTCGGCTAATTATCACTCAAAGGGAATAACAACTCATCCTAAACTGGAATATTGTGTGAATTCTGGGGTAAAGGAGAAAAAAAACAGAAAGGCAAAGAGACATGCAAAATGAGCATCTGGGTCTCTGTTGATGTTTGAATTATATGTGTGTGTGTTATGTATTTATTACATTGTGGGGACCCAATATCCCCATTCTGTGATTAAAAATCTGTTATTTTGACCTTGTGGGCACCATTTTTTGGTTGCCACAAGGAGAAACTCAGTTTTATTAAAATCTGTCACTGCAATCAAAAACTAAAAATGCCAAGTCTCGTATTTTGTTTGGTTGCTTATGGTTAAGGTTAGGGCTGGGTAGGGTTTAGGATGGTATTAGGTGTTTTTCCCCATAGACATGAATTGACGGCACCCAAAAAGACATGAATACAATGTGTGTGTGAGAGAGGGGGGAGTGAGAGAATGTGTGTGTGAGAGTAAGGGGGGGGAGTGAGAGTGTGTGTGTGTGTGAGAGGATGTGTGTGAGGGGGAGTGAGAGAATGAATGTGTATGTGGGGGGTGAGAATGAATATGTGTGTGTGTGTGGGGGTGGGGGGGTGAGACAGTTAATGTGTGTGTGTGTGAGGGGGGAGTGAGAATGAATGAAAGTGTGTATGTGTGGGGGGAGTGAGAGAGTGAATGAGTGTGTGTGTGCGTGTTTGTGTGAAGGGGGGGGAAGTGAGAGAACTCTCCAGGGTCTTCCTGTCTTGCCCCTCATGCTTTCCGTGACTGGCTTCTGATCAACCATAAATAGATGTTTTTTTATTGATGGATGGATGGATGGATGGATGGATGCGACTCGCTCACCTCTGGCCCTTTTTGTCATTTTTGTTATGAAGCTGGGAGTTCTGGGTCTCCCTTCACGTTCACAGAAACTTGGGTTGAGTATCGTTCATCGTGCAGTTGATTGCACGCTTACAGCTGTTCCTGTGGCGTGAGTTCTGGTGGAGTTCTGGCCGCCGTGCTGCTCTCCTCGTCCCCCTTGTCGCCTGCATGGGGGTGACTTTGCCTATGCTGCTGAATGCCATCAAGCTGCCACTAGCAGATATGAGCAGCAGTCACTGTCTGCTGATGTGATGCCATGTGGCATTGAGTACCCTGTTGCCCCCCCCCCCAGGTGGGGTCTACCAATCACTCCGATGTTTCAGTTGGTCTGTTGGGTGAGTGTCCAGCAGTGGTCACGCCGTCAGACTGTATGCAGCAATAGTAACAAGCTCACAGCCACAGTTGTTGTAATTTTTTCTTAATGTGTTGAGAATCTACTGTCAAGACGTATTCATTCGTATCATTGTGCGTACCAACCTGAGAATGACTAGTGACCGCTTTAGCTGTGTTATAATTTGCATCGTGGCGGGGAGCGTGTTTCTTTAAGACGCACTTAACTGTTCAGTGCAAACGACACTTTTCCGTGTGTGCTTGGGGGAGCGCTGTCAGTAAGCAGCCCCTCTTGACGTGGGAGTTTATTCCCCTGACGTGCCTATGGAGATGGGTGCTTGCAAACCGAGTGTGAAAGTCGTCTCCGTTCCTGTTTCGTTTCGCTGTTTGCCTGTCGGTTTCCATCTCCGTTTCTCTGCGTTGTTGTAAGCAGCCCCTCCCATATGGCTGGCATGTGCTGCGGGGGGTACCCAGAGGACTAAATCTGCAGAGATCTCGGTCTTGGTTCCAACTTGCTTGCACGGCCACCTGTGAGGTGTTTGCGGCTTTGTTTGGGATAACCAAGATGGTTTAGGGTGGGCTGCTGGCCGATCTTCCTCGCTTAGTTCTCCTTCGCTATTCGCCCATAAGCTGAAGTTGTGACTTTCCTGATTCGTTCGTTCGCTGGGGTGTTTTCTGCGAGGCACAGTGCCGCTCTGTGCTCGGCTGATACCGCCAGAGAGCCTTTTCTGTTCATGCTAAGCTGAAGTGTTTATTCAGGCACAGTAATGATTACTCCTCTGTTTTGTAAACACAGAAGTCCTTGAAAAGACATGGCCTGCTAGGGTTTAGTTATGGTGGACAGGTTTTACATGACGCCTCTCAGTATCCTCCTTGAGACAAATGACTAGCTTTATGTTCATAGAGTCAAACCTCCCTTATCCGGGCAGAATGGGACCAAGGGGTGCCCGTAAGTAAGAAGTGCAACATACAACATACATGTGTACACTTACAAACTACATGATATTTATGAGGTGCAAGGCTTATAATAGGATGTTATTTCAGTCTGAGCCAGCGAATCACCCCATTTTATTCTAGCTGTGGTCATCCAGTTTTTAACCAGCAGCTTTTCGCAGATTCTCACTTTGCCATTGTCTGTGCTTTCGCTTTGGTTTACTTTTGCTATTTGGTTTTGAACGCTCGCCCAGTTTTTGGCTAACACCTTTGTGCGCCCCTCGGACTTTGACGCTTTGATCACTCTGTATGCTCTGCGTGTGTGTCAGGTGCTAGCTTTGGGTTGCGTTCGGAAGCTGAGCTTTGTTTATTGTTTTCGCTACAGTCACTCCTGAGTCCTTTTGCACCGGGTTTATTTGTTCTGTGTCTGTGGCATGTCAATAAAAACAGAAAAATATTTTTAAAAATATCCTTGTGTGTTCCCTTGCCCATCGCACCCTATCCTTCCCTTACCCCACGTCCCCTTTCCCTTTCACTCTGTTACACCCCAACCCTAGACTGGGGCTCGTAACAACAGCTGCTGGTTGTGTAAAATTAATTTGCACATGCGCGTGCCTACAGCTGCCCGGTAGAGGGAGGTGCCTGTATATTGGAGGTCTGGATAAGGGAGGTTTCACTGTATTCTGGTTTCTCTTTGTGGGCCCGACTTAACTCTTTGTGGGCTAAACTGAATGCTTACTAAGTACCAGACAAATATTTGCTGTGGTCACGGGATGGTGCAGTGAGGTACAAATAAGCCGTTACTGAGAGTTCGGGTTTCAGAGGCTACCAGGGATTCTAGTTAAGCAGGTCTCTTTTTTAACTTCTCCGGGTCCTGCGTACAGCAGGTATTGGGTGAAGAGGGAACCACGTCTTTCATAATGAGCTTCTGTTCCCAGTGATAAGGGGTTTTATTCCAATGGCCGATTTTTTTTTTTTATCCTGGCAGGGCTGGTGTGTGTGCAGGTTTTTGGGGTAACCTTTAGGTCAGGAGTTCGAACTCACGTGTGAAGAGTCTTTGGCCAATCAGTCCTCTGATTAGTAATCTGATTTATTCCTGAATAACAGTGAGACAGTTTGGGAGGGGTTAACATAAACAGCCGGGTGGGGGGGTATATATGGCGTATGGGGTATATGGGATATATATCAGTTGGCTGCTTTTACTGGGGACAACAACAGATAAGTCACTCTTTCGGTGTGGGGTGATGGAGTAAATACAGGTGGACCCCCCCGCCCTGCAGTTTAATGGCAAATAACAGCATTTCTGCCAGCTTCTCTTTATGTAATGGCTCATGTTTCAGTGGGGGCAATCCCTGCATCCTTCAGTTTTGTTAAAATAGCACAGAGCTGCCGGTGTAATTGCACCTGAATGCCGTGATTAATCCGAGCCTGGCAGGGGCTGTAACACTGCTGTAACATCGGCTTCCCAGTCTCCATCCTCTTCTCGGCTGCAACGCCTAAGGAGTAATGTAGGGAACCTGTAATTTTTTTCTTTCTTTTTTCCTCTCCCCTCTTCCACAGAGGAGTGTTTGAGCAGGGTTACGTTCAGGATTCTGGGAAGGAGCGTGGAGGACCACAAAGGCCGGCTTTGAGTGCCGAGAGCACTGCTAGGTGTGGCTGGGAGGCGGGTCGTGGGTGACCCTGTGTGGGCAGGGCATGACGCAGCCCCTGATTGGTGGACTGAGAGACCGGGGAGGGTGTCCAGCTGGAAGCCACGCCACGCAGGCTGCTGACCCGGAGCTGAGGCGTGCCTCTGGCATCTGGGCACTGCAGGCTGAAGGACTGGCTAGCAAGATACTCCCTCAGCTAGTCGGGCTCTGTCGGTAGTGTGTGCTGGCTGATACGAATGGCGGTGTCTGGCTGAATGGGGTGGATCTCTGACTGTAATCAGAAGGTTCTCAGTTCTAGTCCCGTCTTCGAAACAGTGATGTTACCCTTGGACCTAGAGCAAGACCCTATTCACTCTAGGGTCCTGCTTTTGTAAGTTTTAAATTGCTTTGTATAAAAGCTTCTCCTAAATGACTGATCAACAGCACAGCAGGCACTTGATGGTTTAATGGCAGAGGCTGGCTGAGTTTGCTGAGCTTTCGGGACCTCACAGGGCGGCTGAGGTGGGCAGCGGGCAGTGTCACATGACTGCAGCGGGCGCCGATGTCACCTGAGCCCGGCTCGGGTCGCGCAGGCTGCTGAGCTCGGCGTTTAGCCGCCCCGCACGCTTCTCGCTGCTCCCCTGGCCGATCGCTGTGGTGGCTCAGCAGTCATATCATTTGCAGTGGCGTGCACTCAGGTTGGGGGGGGGGGGGGGGGGGGGTT
>JAODKL010000039.1:17825089-17836866 GCA_026780765.1 Petrocephalus schoutedeni
CCCCCCCCCCCCCCCCCGGGCGTCCCACCCCTCCCCACTCGTCGCCATGAATGGTAAGATCTCTGCTACGTCAGCACGGGAGTTTTGCCTGAATGAGCCGTGTGTGTGTGTATGTGCATGTGCGCCATGGGCAGCAATTCTGATACAAAGAATACCTATGTTAAATATGACGTTTATTTGGTAATTTCCCTTTGGTTTAATAAAAAATATGTAGTTTGTATCAAAATATTTTGATGTCCAGTATTTTGAAAATACAAAACATACTTTCCCCATAATATATATGGGTCATTCTGGCACATGGTCCACGCTCAGCCCTCTCAGAATTGAATAATCATATTCCAATATGGCCAGTATGAAAAATCACAAATTTCTCTGGCCTCATTTGTACAGGTTAGGAGTGAAGAGATTTTTCCTTCATTTGCAAAAATGCTTGGTCAGCCTGCACCTTGCGACAGTGACACCACAGGCACCTGAAATAAACTCTGGATATACCAGCCTAATTCCAAATATGTATTTATTTATCATGTACCCATCTTAAGGTAAAAAAAATCTCTAATCTGTCAAGAGGTCCAGAAGGGGTAGTAAAAATATTGTCACATTCATTGTGTATTTTGAAAGTTCTAGGTTCCCTTTACAACATATAAAAAAGCTGAATGGTGTCATTGATACCAGAGGGAGATTCTTGTGCAAACAGGAGCCATCTTACGCTCAATAAAACCCTTAAAACTCTGGAACTAAATACCAAATATTTGTTGAGCTGAGCCAGAATGACCCCTGTGTGATGGCATCGTGTGTGCAGAACCTTTATGTACACTCACAGAGTCACAGTCAGTGTCATTTTTTTAGACATTCTGGTGAATGGTCATTAGGGCAGTTAATTGAATATTGTTGGACAATATGACTTGCAAGCTCTATTCAGGCCTGTTTGTGTTTAAAGTTTATAAGATGTTGCCTAGTGAAGAGGTTATATTGTTTACCATTTTTCATTTAAAATTTAGTTTTTTTTGGGTTATTTGCATCAGTTTTGGAAAAAGTAAGCAGTTTTGACAACTAAATTACAAAAAAAATCATTCTGATTTGATTTATTACTTTATTTGATTGACATACCATTATCTGAGTGTTCACTTTAGAATATCTCATCTTTTGTTTGGGCCAAATTTATATTGTCTTTTTTTTTTTAACTTGTTCCCTCTAAGCAGTGAAAAAATGTTACTCTTAAGCTTGGCCTTTTCAGTCCGTGTGCTTGTGAGGGAACAGAAGTATATGAAATGTATTTTGTTTATTTTGGTACTTTGCTTGGAGGTTTAGCTGTTTTTTTTTGATACACTTACAGATAATGTATTTTGTGTGAAATCTTTTATGCATTTTGCCCATCTCTGTGCATGCATTTGTGCGCACGTGCATGCATGCGTGCGTTCCCGAGCGATGTCCCCCCCCTGGGGAGATGGCAGGAAGTTGGAGCCCGGTGCTCGTGGGAGCCGTCCGTCTGATCCCGTCAAGACTTCCAGTCACATCGATCGCTGGCAGGACTTCTGGCGTGCGTCTCTGCTGACGTATCGATCTGCCAAGTGGGGGGTGGGGTGGTGTATTGCTGCGTCAGGCCGCCAGCGCAGAGGGAAGTCGCTCTCCCCGCGGTCAGGGCCCGCGGGAGAAGCGGAAACCGTGTGGGATGTTTAAACGTTGTTAACTAATCTTCAGGATTCCTGTTTCTTTATCATCATTCCTTGCATATAGGTGCAAGGCAGAGGTGTAGGTCGTGGTGTCTGTGCGAGGTCACCGGGGGGAGGGGGAGGGGCTTTGGGTGAGTGTGCTTATGCTTGCCTGCATCTAAAAGCCTTGGGCCCTTATCTTGGGATCGATGACTTTCAAAGCCCATTACAGGAGAGCCTGAAGAGGACGCGGTGTCTTCCACATGTAACAGCCTCCTTAGTCTCTCTCCACTGTCTTTGGTAGATTTAGGTGGTTAATTTTTCATATAGTTCTACCTAGTCTGGAATCACAAAAATGTTAAAAAATGTAATTATATGGAAAAAATGTTACTTTTATGTGTGTTGTAATTTTATGGACCTCTTTCTGTTGGGTGATGGATGCAGATTGCCGGTGTCTGCTTGGGCGTCGCCGCCATTAAATCTGAGGGGGACGTGTCTCACATTTCATAATTATTTATTTGGACCCCCCCACATTTAACACAAAATATTAGTTCACCCCGCCAGTGTGCCCCCCCCCCCCTTCAAAATGCTTTTGACGCCCCTGGGTGGCTGTCATTTTTAAGTTTTTATTTTTTTTAAGTTGCAGTTGGTTTTGCGCAGTTGATTTTAGTCAGCCTGACTTTGTTTAAAAAGTAACCTATTAGCATTGGCATCCTATTCATAATACATGAATTATCGAGATGAATCTGCCCCTTTAAGCCGGCCGTGTGTTTTCGGCCCGCTGTTTTCCATAGGAGTTGGTGGTGGGCGGCACTTTGGTGCGTCCAGCATTCCTGTTCTCGATTTGCTTTGTAAATAATGAATGTGGCTTTGGAACGACCCGGGTGTGGATGTGCATTTAGCGATAAGGCTCTCCCTGAAAAGTCACGTCCTTCAGGCCACATGTGGCTTTGCTCCTGGGCTCCCCCCCCCCCCGTGTCGCGGTTAAAAAATATTGGAAGTATCGAATCGGTCGCCTTCATTCTGTTGCTCAGAAGAATTTTCTCGCTCGTGATTTGAATATGATTTTTTCCTTGAGTCAGAACCGCCTGTCATTTATAGTGGTATGTACTCATTACGCAATACTCATCATTTTTACCATGTATACCAAGTACACCAGACAAGCCATTTATCACACATGTATATATTCTACAGTAGATAAGATTAACTTTATTGATCCTAGAGGGGATTTATTGTGCAAGTATGTAGAGCACTTATAAGCATACAGTGCAAAAAAGGCAAGACGCAAAGAGCGAAGACATGGTGCAAACACACACAAATGTAGTGCACACACAAACGTAGTGCACACGCACACACAAACGTAGTGCAAACGCGCACACAAACGTAGTGCAAACACACACACAAATGTAGTGCAAACAAGTGAAGATGTACATGGTACACAAATAAAATTCTGGTGGGGAAAAAAAAGAATTTTAATAAATGTTAAGAAGAAAGTCATAGAGCTGTTTCTAGTTTGTTCGCAAGGTTTTGTCGTTACAAATTACTGCGTTTTGTTATCATATTACTTGTACTTTGTGCAATTACAATAAAGTTGAATCTAATGTCATTTTTGTGTTTCCCCAGGTGGCCAGAGCATTTGGGCCATCAGCAGAGAGGAGAGGGATAAACATGACAGGCAGTTTGATTCACTCTCCCCCACCCTGGGCTGTGTGTCAGGTAGGCCCGTGCGTCCTCGTGTGCTGGCCGTTCCACGTGCCAAACGGGGACGGAGGCTGGCGGTCAGATGGGCACCTTTAGTGGGCCGGAGCTAGACCTGCACGAGGGCCAAGCGGGTCCCCTTCAGACAAGAAGTTAGCAAGCGGACAGCACTGATGAAGATGCAGTGCCCCCCCTCCAGCGGGTTAGGGCACTGTGCCAGTGGTCAGAAGGTTGCTGGGTCAAATCCCAGGGTTGGCAGAGTTCACCATTGGGCCCTAAAGCAAAGGCCAGAACCCTGATTGCTCCAGGGGCTGCCTTCTGCCCTCACCTCGGGTAAAAGCTAAATATAATGTAAGCCCTGTTCAGAGGCCCCTGCTCAGTTCTACATGTGACAGGGTCCTCACCAGTGCTTGTGAGATTGTTCTAGTGTAATTGCCCCTCCCTCTTCCTCCTCTGCGGTGACTGTAGTGTTCCCCAGGGAGCCCCCCGCCCCCGCCAGCATGAGCCGTTGGTGAGGGCCGGTTTTGCCGAGCACCGGATCTGAGTCCCTGCCCCCTCTACTTCCTCCCGGAGCTGGAGGGCTCTTACGGCAGCCTCTCTCTCTGCACCAGGAGATGTTTAGACATTCGGCACGCTCAGCCTGATTCATTACAGGCCGCAGCACCTCGGCTCGTCTCTGGGATCCCCTTTCTAGCCTGTGCCCCCCCTTGACCTTCGCTGACCTTGCCATCATTTTCTCGTGTTTGTATGTCCTGTCAGTCCTTCTTGCAGTTTGCCGTTTGTCTGTGTCATCCCCCATTTTCTGCCCCCCCGCACCCCACCCCCTTAGGGGAGTAATTTTCCATACCCACTCTGGCACTTTGTATAAACTGCCGAAGCCCCTTGTTTTGCACTATTCTGTGTTTTCTTTTAATTATTGTGGCTTCCTCTGTTTTTGCCCATCTGTTTGAGGTACTGTGCTCCTAGCTGAATGTTCCCTTGTGTTTGCTTATGCTTGCACGCTACGATAGTCAGGCCCGTCTGACTTGGTTCCCTCGTGGCGTCTTGATTAGGGTGGCAGGGCTGTCTGCGGCCTCTTCTAAGCCTTTTTAGCCACCATGTTGTCTGACGTGTGCAGCTGTGTGGGGGGGGGGCGCCATAGTGTGTGACATGCTCTGTTCGGCTCTGTACGGCTTTGTAGAGCTCTGTTTGGCTCTGTATGGCTCTGCAGGGCTCTGCACAGCTTTGTAGAGCTCTGTTTGGCTCTGTATGGCTCTGCAGGGCTCTGTACAGCTTTGTAGAGCTCTGTATGGCTCTGTATGGCTCTGCAGGGCTCTGTATGGCTTTGAAGAGCTATGTAGAGCTCTGTATGGCTCTGCAGGGCTCTGTCCGGCTTTGTAGAGCTCTGTATGGCTCTGTATGGCTCTGCAAGGCTCTGTACGGCTTTGTAGAGCTCTGTTTGGCTCTGTATGGCTCTGTATGGCTTTGCAGGGCTCTGTACGGCTTTGTAGAGCTCTTTATGGCTCTATGGCTCCACAGGGCTCTGTTCGACTCTGTTCGACTCTGTTCGACTCTGTTCGGCTCTGTAGAGCTCTGTACGGCTCTGACATGTTTCCTTCCCCGCAGGAGACCAGGCGCGCAGTTTTTTCCTGCAGTCAGGCCTCCCGTCCTCCATTCTGGCCGAAATATGGTGAGGATGTTCATCGATTCTCTGTCGTGTGTCTCTCACTGCTCAGCCAGAACAGCACCATGTCACGCCAAGTAGTGTGGCGTTCAGCTCAGATAACGGCCTTAAAAAGACATTATGATGGTTACAAGACACATTGTTCCCCATTCACACACTTAAATGTTAGCGTAGAATCTTGTATTTTTAAAGCAACCCTATCATTTGAATTTTTTTGCCGTATTATGTAATTTGTCACTATGTATACTTTGATCAGTATTAATTTTGTATGAATAATAAAAAGACATAATTGAAATTGATTTGGAAATAATTTGTAAATATTAAAATGTAAAAATGAATATGTTGGCTTAAAGTTTTTGCTTCACATTCTTGGTAACTATATTTCTGTATTTTTTCCTTTCATTATACTGTTTTTCAGTCATAGCTTATATTTTTACAGCCTTTGATGACTTTTTGATGAGTGAGTGCTGATATCTCTTTTAATGTAAATCCCGATGGGGCCTAAAACACCCCTTGTCCAATCGCTTACCTGGGACAGGGTCACATGGGTTACCCATGCTCCTCATTAGCCAGTGCATCACTTAAGTAGGGTCATTCTTCAGCTGGGGGCCTGTGTGAATGCCTTTCCGACTCCTTTCCATTTCTTGTTTGTAATAATGCTGCCAAAATGATTAAAGAAGCTAAAACTCTCTTTTTTAATGAGACCTGCTACTTTACACTTAAGTACACTTAAGTATTTCTGTAATTTAAATGTAAACATTTAAAGAAGGATGAGGCATGTGAATTATTTCTAGTAGTGTAGGGTGTGGATGGAAAGTATGTATCGTCGAAATATTATGAAAGAGAATCTTATCTAACTGTGACAGTTCAGAAGCAGGATCTTGCTGCGCACACCCTTTTACTTGCAATTGGAGTATTGTAATTGGGAGTAAGTATTTAGAGTGGGTAATGGGAGTGACCTGCAATGCTCTGACCCCCCAGGTCACCTTACTGTTTCTAATGCTTATATGCTTCTGAAATGTGAGGAAGGAGTCTTCCTCCTGATGAAGTGTGCCTCTCCCTGCCCGTGGATTGCAGAGTCATGCTTCCTGGCCCCCGCCGCTACTTCCTGTTACGAATCCCGGCCTTTCCTTCAGTAGTGTACAGTTTCATTAGTGAGATCAGAGCAGGACAGGAAGCTCAGCCTGATTAAGTCTGGAATCCCCGCCCCCCCCCCCCCCAGAGGCCCTGTGGCTGCATTTTCTGTTGCTGACATGTAGCCCTTGAAAAAGCTACTCTCCGTTAATGTTTTTTTTTTTTTTTTTTTTTGTGGGAAAGAGAGTCCGCGGCTGCTAACCGTCTCCTCTTTGCCGCCCCGCCAAAGGTCGCTGGCCGACTTCGGCAAGGATGGGAAGATGGACAGGCTGGAGTTCTCCATCGCCATGAAGCTGATCAAGATGAAGCTGCAGGGAGAGTGCCTGCCGTCGGCGCTGCCCATGGTCATGAAGGCGTCAGTGCAGAGCCCGGCCACGCCTGCCCTGCGCTACGGTCCGCCCCACTCCCCACACAACCACACACCCTACACAAAAGTGTGCCTCAGTTATGGTCGCGGGGGTGCACTAAAGGGCGCTCTGTCCCAGAATCCACAGAGGCATCACTTTCAGTGAGTGTTAGCCTAAATGACCCCATAATGAGGTTTTTATACTACAACAAAAGTCACCAGCTAATTCTTTTTTAAATGGGGTGCTTGCGAATAATAGGATTGGACGAGGCCCAGCTACCAGAAGTATCTGGCTGCCAAACCCAGAAGGTACCAGAAAAGGCTTGCAGTGTGCCTCTCACTTTGGGTGCTATAATGGTGCCAGTGAGATGGCGCCCTCTGTTGGCTCGTTCTTGAATTATCTCATAAAGAGGGAGTGTATGGTAGCTGGTTATAAAAACACCCACAGATGTCACATTTCTCAGAACACAGCTGTGTCCTCCTCGCCTTTTCTCAGTGTAGATCATTTTAAACCCGAACGCTGATTATTTAGTCATGTTAATAAATCGAACAAATAATTCTATAAAAGAGAAATCATGTTTAATTTATTTTGTTAAGCGTATGCTACCCGTGGGTCTTTAACAGGCTATTTTATGCGGCCATTTTTTTCTTTTTTTATGATGATTAATCATTAACTTCTTGATATGTGATGTTCGCTCTGAGCATGAATGTGCTGGTGGTCTAAGACATATAATGAATATGTTTGTTCAGGAACGGGCTCCATGCCTAACCTGACCGTCATGCCTGCCATGCCCATGATGACGCCCCTGCCGATGAGCCCCATGCCGGCGCTGATGCCCTTCGGGCTGACCCCCGCCTTCCCCCCCGGGCCCTCCTCCATCCTGTCTGTGCCTCTGGTTCGCACCGTTGCCACGCCGACTCTGGCTAACGGCACTGGCGGCTTCCTTCAGCCCATCCCTGCCAACGGTGCTGCGGGCCAGATGGTGCCGCTGGCCAGTGAGTGACCTCGCGTTTGTCGCATCCCTTTAATACACACGTGGGCATGCCGGGCCCTCGCCCGGAATCCTCCGGAAGGCAGAGACCAGAGGGGGGGAAAAAGACCGTAGTGCTGATGCAGTGCGATTCGCTCTTCGGCGTGTCCCTTGTCTTCCGTACATTGACCATCTACTGATCTTTGAATACTCATCCTGCTTACACTTCCTTGAGGTCAAACCCAAGTCTCCGTCTCCCCCGCAGCTCTCCCCCTCTCCAGCTCGTTCACATCAAGCCCGTTGGGATTTTCCAGCCCCCCCGTGACCAAGTCCAACTCTCTTCTGGACCTCGGGTCAAGCAGGTAGGCTCTCAAAGAAGCCGCTGGCTGTCCGGACATGTTATGATAGAACTTATGGAACAATGGGCTTCTCGGAGTGTCCAACTTTCTCAAATAAGAACCTCAGTACACAGTTGATGGTATGTTTAAAGAAATGGTCATTAATAGCCAAAAAATGCAGCTAAGTATTAAGAGAGAAGGTTCCGTACTATAGATTGGAAGACCGTTCTGAATGAACTAATTTTAATTAATTGTCTCATTGTTAACAGATACTGATTCACTGGCCAGTTGTATAAGCCAGGATCAATTTTATTGTTACATAATTCATTATTCTTGTACGGTTTGATAAAAATGTGCTTTAGCTGTTTCTCCAAGTCAGAAGATGACTCATTATTTTAAATCCGCTCCTATGAATCAGCCAGGCCCACGCAGCAGCTGCTGAATACTGCATAAAATGAAATGCTAGCCAGGCGCTCTGAAGCGGGGAGCTTTACGCAGACCTGTCTGAAGGGCTTGACCTTTCGCCCGATCTCTTCGCCCTATCTAGCTCCAACTCCTCCTCCACCACCTCCCTAGTAAGCAGCTCCCCCAAGACTGGTGCCTCTGACTGGGCGGTTCCCCAACCCTCTCGGCTGAAGTACCGACAGCAGTTCAACAGCCTGGACAAGCACATGACTAACTACCTCTCGGGTGGGTAATCCTGGCCCTGTCTGCTGCGTATCTGGCTGCTTGCTGGGAGTTCCGGTATTTGCACAATTAATATTTCTTTTTTAGGTCTTGTTGAAAATGGAGATAATCAGCCTTTATCACTGAAATGGGACTGTTCTCTTTGTAGATATTCTGACTTATCAGACAGTGCACGGTGCATAGCATGTACAGAATGTTACTTATCTGATTAGACACTGGTCAGGTCGTTGTCCTTCACCTTTAGCTTGAGTATTGGCTTTGTTTGTCATGTGTGTCTGTGATATAACTGGATATTCAGTAATTTCTTACAGCATTGCTCATTTTAGTCTGATGGGAGATTTTAGTTAACATTTACTGACTGAAAGAAATGTACTGAAGCCTTTTTTTTCCTCCTGTAATGAGGTTAATGGCCTATACAGTAGTTGGTACAATTATCTGTACATTCTTTGGACTTTTGAACAGACGTACCAAGACTTTTTTTTATGGTAATGATCAGGTAATTATAAAAGTCCCCCCCCCACATATGTCGTTAATAGGTAACAACCAAAAATGACCTTTATAAGGAATTATTCCTTTTCAGTGTAAGTCCATTGACCGGCCATGAAATGCACCAATGAGTCATGCTAACTAATGTGTTTTTCATGAATGTGTCTGAATGTAGGTGGTGCAGTAATAACATTTCACCGGTGAGTAGTTTACAGAGATTCATAAGGAGCCGGTCACAGAGACGGCCCCTCTGTACCTGACACCATCCCAAGCCAACCCAGTGAGCATCTTTTAATGACAAAACGGCGTGCTGTTTTTAATAAGCTTGTGCAGGGATTCGCCAGGCATGCTCATAATAATAGGAAAGTAGCTCACGTTAATTACAGATGGCAGAATTTTGCTTCACGGGTAAACGGCTCTGAACTGTGGCTGTTGTTTTAATTGCCTCCGTAATTAAGTGAGTCACAGCGCGCGAGTACATTGCCGGCTGTCTTTGATGGGAGCTGGATATACGAAACATTTTGTTCGCTAATGGACCCCCGACCCCCCCCCCCCCAGCTGTCTCGTGGTTCAGCCTGAAGCTCATGTTCTCCTCACTGCTGATCTGCGTTGCAGGTGTTCAGGTCAGGAACGTTCTGGGCTCATCTCAGCTCACTCAGACTCAGCTAGCTGCTATTTGGTAAGTGTTCACTGAATGTTTCGCAGCTGCTCTGGTGCTGTGGGGTTATTTGTTCCTCTTAAATTTAATCCCCACTCAAGCCAGGCATCTCTTTAAAGCTCAGTACTTTCGCTGGCAGTGTGTGGCTCAACAGGTTAGGACACTATGTCCGTACCCACGCGATCAGTGGTTCAAATCCCCGGATTTCTCTGTTGGGCCCCTGAACAAGGCCTTTAACTTCCAATTGCTCCAGTTGACACTGCTCCTTCTATCATCTGTCGACTAAATGTATAAAATGGCAGTCTGTGGTTGACCTTGAGTCCCAGGGCCAGAAAGATCAGGTGGGCTGGAACAGGGAGGATAGGTAACATGCCATTTTCGAAGCCGCCGTGACATTTCCGCTGCTCATTTTCTGCTGTTCCATGACTCACGGGGTCCTGCTGATGAAGGTCTGATAGGAAGCACTTCGGCAGGTTTTTAAAGTGCCACAGTAAACACTGAGGCTTACAAAAAGCTTTGTTGTTGTTTATACATGTCTGTATAGTCAAAAAGACTATTTTCACAGTGATTTAAAGAAAGATGCTGTGCTAAAACTTGGCAAAACCAAGTCAACAATGAACCGTAGTTGCTATTTTAGTCAAAAGTTCAGGGTAAGTTGTCATCCTTTGATAGGTGAATTTGGGTCTTAGAGTGGGATCCTCACGGTCTGCTTGAGGTCATGCTGGTTGTCTCCATCTGTGTTCCTGGTCTCCCACATGTTCTCCCAAGGAACCTGGCAGACGTGGACAAGGACGGTCAGCTGACTGCGGAGGAGTTCATCCTGGCCATGCACCTGGTGGACATGGCGAAGGCGGGACAGCCGCTGCCCCTCGTGCTGCCCGGGGACCTGGTGCCCCCCTCTGTCAGGTAGATGGGCGTCGCCAGTAGCCAATCAGTGACCCCGAATGAGGAGAGGCGTTGTCCGGGGACCTGGTGCCCCCCTTTGTCAGGTAGATGGGCGTAGCCAGTAGCCAATCAGTGACCCCGAATGGGGAGAGGCGCTGCCTGGGGACCTGGTGCCCCCCTCTGTCAGGTAGATGGCCGTCGCCAGTGGCCAATCATTGACCCCGAATGGGGAGAGGCGGGAGGCTTTGAATATGCTGTGCGAGTGTTTGGCGTCGCAAGGATGCTTTGTTACAGAAAGGGATGGAGTCCCAGTACACTGAGATGCTTTGAAGGAGCCCAACTAAGGGGCTCCTTGGCAAATGGGTGAGCTTGGGGCATTTATGTAGCGCTTTTCAAGACTTTCCAGAACCAGCTGGGGAGCCATTTCAACCACCCCCACTGTGTAGCACCCCCCTGGATGACATGGTGTCAGCCCTTATGCGCCAGTATGCTCACCACACAGTACCTAAGGTGGCGGGCGAGAATTCACCAGTATGATGTAGGGAATGACGAGGGGGCGTTCAGGCAGATGACCTGGTCTGCACTGCAGGTGGTGTGGCTGCCGGGGGGCTGGTTATTCACATGTAGCCTAACTCATGAGTCTCAAGTTATAGCATTTTCTACCTACATGGAGGCATGTTGTATTTTCCAGAACGGGGAAGCAGGGTGAACCACTTACTTTGAATCGCACCGTCGTCCCCGAGGATTTTCAAGTTGAGCCGCCGCAGAAGACAAAGAGTAATGGTAACACAAGCGCAGAACGGACATGCATAGGTGTTGACACAGACACACACACACACATGCACACAGAGACGCACACAGACATGCACACACACACAGATGCTGGCACAGAACCAGACACAGAGACACAGACGTGCACACAGACGCAGACACGGAGACACAGACGTGCACACAGACGCAGACACACGGAGACACAGACGCAGACACACGGAGACGCAGACGCAGACACACGGAGACGCAGACGCAGACACACGGAGACGCAGACGCAGACACACGGAGACGCAGACGCGGACACGGAGACGCAGACGCGCACAGAGACGCAGACGCGCACAGAGACGCAGACGC
Organism: Petrocephalus schoutedeni; assembly: GCA_026780765.1. Lineage (NCBI taxonomy): Eukaryota > Metazoa > Chordata > Actinopteri > Osteoglossiformes > Mormyridae > Petrocephalus > Petrocephalus schoutedeni. The sequence goes on from JAODKL010000039.1 coordinate 17,836,730, forward strand.
GCACAGAGACGCAGACGCGCACAGAGACGCAGACACGGAGACACAGACGCAGACACGGAGACACAGACGCAGACACAGAGAGACACAGACGCGCACACAGACGCAGACACAGAGAGACACAGACGCGCACACAGACG
>JAODKL010000039.1:17837103-17866711 GCA_026780765.1 Petrocephalus schoutedeni
GACGCGCACACAGACGCAGACACAGAGAGACACAGACGCGCACACAGACGCAGACACAGAGAGACACAGACGTGCACAGAGAGACACAGACGTGCACACAGACGTGCACACAGACGTGCACACAGACGTGCACACAGACGAGCACACAGACGAGCACACACACGCAGACACAGACGCAGACACACAGACATGCTGGCACAGACGTGCACACGGACGCAGACACAGAGACACAGACGTGCACACAGATGCAGACACAGGCGCAGGTGAAACAGTTACACGCATGGCCCTCCTTGCAGTTTCGTTCGAGGATAAGCTGAAGGAGAACTTCCAGCGGGGCAACGCCGAGCTGGAGAGGCGGCGGCAGGCCCTGCAGGAGCAGGAGAGGCGCGAGCAGGAGCGACGGGCCCAGAAGGCGCGGGAGGAGCAGGAGCGGCGAGAACAGGAGGCACGAGAGCTGGAGAGGAGGCGCCAGCAAGAGCAGGAGCGGCGGCTGGAGCGGCAGCGCGAGCTGGAGCGGCAGAAGGAGGAGGAGCGCCTGAAGGAGCTGGAGCGCAAGGAGGTCAGTCTCTGCTGTGGCACTCTGGAGTCAAGCAGCTGCTCTTCAGTCATTGGTCCAGTCCCAGCCAATCACATTTGGGTTAGCAAATGAATATTGTTGGTGATTGGCTAACACTGTTGCCTTATGGTCGGAATCCCACCTCCACTCTGTATGGGCACTTTCTATGTGCTTCCAGTGTTGTATGGTCTTGCACCTAACATGCAGTTAGGTGTACTGCTGCCTCCAAATTCCCCACAGGTGAAAGGTGATTAATTGTTATTATTGACACACCGTAGCATGCAACGAAATGTGTCCTCTGCATTTAACCCATGAGACATTGTGACACAGCAGCGGGCAGCTATTTCAGCACCCAGGGCAGTGCTTAAGGGCGGTACCTTGCTTTGGGTACCTCAGTAGTACTTGTGGGTCAGGGACTCGAACCGGCAACTGATTCGATTACACATTCGCGTCCCTAACGATTACGGCACCACTGCTCTGTATGTGGTTCTAGTGTACGTGTGTGCATGTTTTGTGCTAAAAATAATAATACTTTAGTATTGCGACCCTGTGTTGGCTGAGCAAATACGGAATTGGTGTCACTTTATTCAGACTGGCTTGTTTTACCCGTGAAACTCTGTCTCTGAATGGGCTGGGCAGTTCGTATTTGGCCATTTGTTTAGCTTGCTTGTGTGTGACTCGTGATCAGTGTGTGTTTGGTCGTGGTGGTGTGTGTCCCCCGCAGGCGGCCAAGCAGGAGTTAGAGCGGCAGAGGAAGATGGAGTGGGAGCGGAGGAGGCGACAGGAGCTGCTGACTCAGAGGAACCAGGAACAGGAGGATATCGCCAGGCTGAAGGCCAAGAAGAGGAGCTTGGAGCTGGAGCTGGAGGCCGTGGTGAGGACCAGGGCCCTCCTGCCCCCTCTGCAGGGCCGGCCATGTTCCCCTTCAGGACCAGGGATCGGCCGCCCTTAGAGACACCCGCTTTCTTCCCGGCTCTTTATGGTAGACGTGCCTGGGTGCACAGCGATTGACATTCCCAGCCCTGGGACTCTTAAGACCCCTGTCTTCCCATTTCAGGGAGACAAGCACAAGCAAATCTCGGACCGACTCAGGGACTTCCAGAGCAAGCGGGACATCCAGAAGGGGGAGCTGGACCTGATCACCCAGAAGCAGGACAGCTGTCTGCTGGAGGTCAACACCCTGCAGCGGCAGCTTCAGGTCTGCAGCCCTCCTCCGACGCCGCCCAGGACCCCAGCTGTTATGGGCTGAGCGCCATCTGCAGCACTGATTAGATTCATCGATATTTTTTTCATGTGATTCGCCACCAAGTCTGCTGTACGTTGTACAACAGCTGTGCTCTGTCTGTCTGCTTAGCAGCCTTCAGGCCTTGGCAACCAGAGGAGAAATGGATCTTCACAATTTTCCTGGAGAATGTTCAGATGATTGTTTTGTTATTGGGTATTTACTATGAAAGCATGTACTTATAATTAGGGTGAAGTTTCCAGGATGGGGTGAATCTCACGATTTCCTCAGCTTCCTGAGGGAATTTAACGTGGGACCTGTTTATCCAGGAGGGGCAGAGAAAACATTCTCAGTTGATGGCGGAGCAGCAGAGATTGAGGGAGACCCTCAGCGACATGGGGCTGAGCAGCCTGTCTGGTGAGTCCGATCCCTGCACGTCGACAGGCACGCCCTGCTCTCATCCTCGACCTGCTTACACGTCAATGCAGCACCTGGAGGTTATAGCATGCTTCCAAAATGTAGATGTACAGTACCAGACAAAAGGGTTAGGGTTAGGGTCTGGGCACACCTGCTTTTAATGCATTTTAATGTCTGTATTTTAGCTACATTATTCACCTTATAGTAAAAGACCTTGAGGCAGTGATCCCATTTATTTCGATAACAGCATTGAATACTCTTGGCATTATTTCAACCAGCTTCCAGATGTAGCCACCTGGAAGGGTTCTGCAACAGTCCAGAAGCAGTTTCCACAAACTCTGGCCACAAGTCGGGTACCTTACTTTTAATCTTCGATCCAACTCATCCCAAAGCAGCTGTCTAGGGTTTAGGTGATTGTAGGGGCCAGGTCATCTGTCACAGCACTCCTTCTCATATGATTGCAAGGAAATGCTTCCTATAGGGATGGGCAATCATACCCAGAAAGGGCCACTGTGTGTGGCTTTTCGCAGCAACTCCCCTATTAGACGACGAATTAGCGGAGTAATTGGCTGAAGAGTTCTCAAACCTGGGTGTTGAGCAGCTGACATAAAGGTTATCCCAAAAACCTGCATACACACTGGTCCTTTGTGGGGAAGACTGCCCACCCCTGGCTTACTATATGACCTGAAGGTGTGCTCAGGGTTGTTAGTTTGTTGAAAAACAAATGATTTTCAGTAGGTGTGCCCGGACTTTTGACTGGTACTGGATGTAACTCTAGGTGGGGGTAAAGAAGTAGGTGTTTGGTGATCTTAGAGGTGGTGTTTGTCTGCAGGTCCGACGCTGTCCTCCGTAAAGAGGAGCGTGGCCGAGGAGGATGCCGTCTGTCGGAAGCTCAAGGAGCAGCTGGACGCGCTGGAGAAGGAGACCTCATCAAAGCTGTCGGAGATGGACCAGTACAACGTGGACCTCAAGGTGAGGAGGCATCACTGGAAAATGGTCTGAGGGGACCAGTGTGGTGGCTTGTCTGTAGTCAGCCCAGTTTGTATGAGGGCCAGTAGCATGCATAAGTAGAACAGAGTGAGGCATCGAAATTTGCAGGAGCTGGGACTTGTCAGTCAGCCAGTTTGAGTGATTTACTCATTTTTCTCTTCTTGGTTCCTATTGGTTTAAAGGCAGTGATTGACAGTCCGCCATGTTTTCATGCACATTGAGTGCCCAGCCCTACAGTGCAGTAACTAATGTCCTTTTAATATGGATCAGATTACAGAATTTGTAGTCAGGAAATGACAGCATAGCCATTAATTTCTGCTAAAAACCCAAACATAAGTAAAATCTATTCTCGTAACATTCGACAATGTGTAGCTCAGCTCAACCTGCATGGAAAGTTGTGGGTTCAAATCCCGTGGCTGGTAGAGTAAACGAGTCCCTTAACTGCAGCTGCCCCAGAGTCTCTGGCTGACTGCTCTCTGATCTTCGCTCATATGTCACTTTGGACAAAAGCATCTGCTAAATAAATAAATATATATATCCGTCATGCCGAGGCCCTTCACAAGCCATTTAGTGTTTACCCTAATGAGGCTGTGAAGGTGTGTCGCCATGACGATGCGGCTTCTGCTTTGGGAACGGGGAGCAGTGTCACCCAACCTGTAATTCTGCTTTTGGGCCATCGGGATGCCAGTGGCTTTTGTGAGCATGGTTGCCAGCGTCACGGGGTGGGCGCGGATGTGACACGTGTGGGGGGGAAGGAGCCGCGGGTTAGGCGGGGGGAGCGAGCCGCGGGTTAGGCGGGGGGAGCGAGCCGCGGGTTAGGCGGGGGGAGCGAGCCACGGGTTAGGCGGGGGGAGCGAGCCACGGGTTACGCGCCGCTCTGCCTTAGATGCAAATGACGCGCCGGCCGGCCGCCTACCGTCCAGTTAGTGCTGCTAACCCTCCTGCTGGTGCTGTTTCTCCCCCCCCCACCCTCCATTTCTCTTCCTTCCGCGTCCTGCCCAGTTTGAGGATGTGGACGACTGTCTTCTTCAGGGCCTTCTTTCTTTGCTGGCCTGTCTTAGCAATCTCTTCCTCCTGATTAAGGTTGTCTCGCTGCTCATTTCCCCCGTCTCCCTCTGCTCGCGCCCCTTTCTCCCATCCTCCATCCCATCTGCCCTGCCCCGTGGGTGACGCTTTCACGGTCGTTATGCGTGACGTGTTTCTGACCCCCACCCTTCTACCTCTCGCTGTCAGCGCATGCTGCACACCGCTACATCTGAGGCTCTTCTTTTTACTTAATGTCTTTTACATTTCCATTCCTTTTCCTGTTTTTTGAATTGCTGTCACCTTAATGCACCAATATTTAGCCTTTAAATTAGAAAGTGTGGTATTATGTGTTCCTTGTAGCTCGTATAACAATCCTTCATTGAAATATTTAAGTGCATTAATAGCAGGAATGTTTATTTTTATGGTAATGTTTACCATCCATAACTTGTTCCAGAATCCTATGTGTTGTGAATTCAGTCTGGTCTCTGTGGCTTGTGTGGTGAACGGCGGTGTGCAGTGTGGCTTCACGCACCACGCTAATGGAGGTGTGCAGTGCAGCTTCATGCTCCGTGCTAACGGCAGTGTGCAGTGCGGCTTCACGCTAACGGAGGTGTGCAGTGCAGCTTCACGCTCCGCGCTAATGCCGGTGTGCAGTGTGGCTTCACGTTCCACACTAATGGCGATGGGCAGTGTGGCGTCACGCTGCATGGTTGTGCAGGGTGGCAGTGGGCAGTTTGGCTTCACGTTCCACAGTAATGGCGATGGGCAGTGTGGCATCATGCTGCACACTAATGGCACTGGGCAGTGTGGCATCGCACTACATGCTTACAGCAGTATGCAGTGTCACATTCCATGCTAACGGCAGTGTGACTTCACGCTAATGGCAGTGTGCAGTGCGGCGTCACGTTCCACGGTAACGCCAATGTGCAGTGCAGCTTCACGCTCCACGATAACGGCAGTGTGCAGTGTGGTGTCACGCTCCACGCTAATGGCGGTGTGCAGTGTGGCGTCAAACGGCACTGGGCAGTGTGGCGCCATGCTCCACGCTAATGGCAGTGTGGTGTCACGCTCCACGCTAATAGCAGTGTGCAGTGCGGTGTCACACGGCACGCAAACGGCACTGGCCAGTGTGGCGCCATGCTCCACGCTAACGGCAGTGTGCAGTGTGGCTTCATCCACCATTCTAACAGGTGTGGCTCCTTCCCACAGGAGCTACGGGAGAGCCAGACCAGACAGCAGCAGACTTTGGACCGGCTGAGGCAGGTCAAGGTCGACAAGCTGTGCGACCTGCAGCGGCGGCGGGAACTGGAGCTGGAGAAGAGGAGGAGAGAGGAGGAGGAAGCAGTCAGGTGGGCGCGGCCTCCCGGGCAGTGCGGCTCCCGCACTGTTGTTGTTTCATGTTTGTCAGCCGTCTCTGCACCTCGCAGCGACGAATGACAGCCGTCTCTGCACCTCGCAGTGAAGAATGACCTGCCCTGAATTCCATTTTTATATCACCATATAAAGCATGAAGAAGAGGTGGGATTTACACTCAAAACAAAAAATGCACAAAATGTGCAGAAATTATCAAGCAATAAAAGAGTTATTTTCCATCAGAGTGAGAAGTCCCCGCTGGTGGGTTATTAATGAAGGTTACTGTTGATTATTTCATGAGGAAATTTAGTTTTTCCTCCATTTTAAAGTGGCTCAACAGAATGTCAGAACACTGGATTTTTTATCTCAATTACAGATCCAATGTGACAAAGCTCAGTTAAAGCATCTAATTTGAATGGATAAGTGACCTTGTATGTTCATTTGTTTAAAGAAATTACTGCCACGTCACATGACTAAAGGGCTGTGTTGTGCTGCTGGGCTGAATTTGGCTTCCTTGTGGCACGTGCTGTCATTGACAGGCAAGCCAAGCTGGAGAAAGAGCGACAGTGGCAGGAGAAACTGGAGAGAGAGGAGGAGGAGCGGAGGAGGAGGCTCCAGGAGGAGCGGGAGGCCAAGCTGAAGGAAGAGGAGGAGCGTGAGCGCGAACTCCAGGCCAAACTGCGTGCCGCTCAGGAGCAGGCCGAGCGGAACCGCCGGGCCGCCGAGGAGGAGGAGAGGAGGAGGCAGGAGGAAACCCAGAAGAGGGAGGAGGAGAGGAGGCTGGAGGAGGAGCGGCGGCGAGAGGAACACAAGAGAGCGGAGGAGGAGAGGAGGCGGAAGGAAGAGGAGAGGAGGCGGCAAGAGGAGGAGCGGAGGAAGGTGGAGGTGGAGAGGAGAAAGCTGGAGCTGGAGAGGAAAAGACTTGAAGAAGAGAAAAAGAGATTTGAGGAGGAGAGGAGGCGGCAGGAGGAAGAGAGGAGGAGGCAGGAGGAGGAGATCAGGAGGAAGAAGGAGGAAGAGCAGGAGCTGGAGAGGAAGAGGGAGAGGGAGGAGGAGGAGAGAAGACGCCAGCGGGCTCAGATAGCTGCTGTCAGGGATGCAGAAGAGAGAAAGAGGCAGGAGGAGGAACGGAGAAGGCAGGAGGAGGAGCGGAAGAGACAGGAAGAGGAGAAGAAGAGACAGGAAGAGGAGAGGAGGCGAGAGGAGGAGAGGAGGCGAAAGCAACAGGAGGAAGAGAGGAGGAGACAGGAGGAGGAGAGGAGGCGAAAGCAACAGGAGGAAGAGAGGAGGAGACAGGAGGAGGAGGCTACTGCCAGGCAGCGGGAGGAAGCAGCTCGGCAACAAAAGGCGCCGCCACAGAATTTAGCCAAGACGGACATTCATGAGAAGCTGTCGGCCCTGATCAGGGGGCTGGAGGAGCGACAGGGTAAGGGCCACAGCCTCCTCCAGGAGGTGGGTCAGTCTGAGACGTGGGTAAGGCTGCTCTTAGCAGAGGGGTTTGTAGAATTTATTAATCAGCCTCAGCATGCAGGTGTCCCGTCGGCAGCCGCGAGCTGTCGTAAGTGCTGTTTACAGTTGCACTGCGTCTTTAGTGACGGGGGCGTTCAGTGGGACAGTCACACGCCGACTCACCGCCAGTCTGCGGTGCCACAGCTGTACCCTGTCGTTGCAGGGGGTCTGAGACCCATCAAGTCTGCACACCGGAAGTCAGCCACCCTGACCACCTACAGAGCCCTGTACCCCTTCACAGCCCGCAATGCGGACGAGCTCACGTTTGACGTGGACAGCTTAATCGAGGTATGAGGTATACAGCACACTCCAGTGCGCTAATGTGCTTGTACCATAAATGAAATGTGCTGCTGAGAATGTGTGCTCCTGTGTCTGATTAGCTTTTTTTTCTAAATGCTTTTTGGGCGTTTTAGAATCGGAAAATGCACAGAATTCGTTTTGGGCCGGGTGGTATGGCGTATGCGATGAGAACATGCCATCCAGACAAAAATACCAAAACTAGAAAAGAACAAAAATGAAATACAATAAATAAATGTGCTATTAATAAAAGAAAAACATAGAAAAATCTTTTTAGGATGATTTAGTGTGGTTTCTCTGTGAGCCGGTTTTGGGCAGTGGTCCTGTGTGCGTTATGTGGTACCCTTTGCATAATCGCCGTGGCCCCACAGGTGGACGAGAAGACGGAGGGCGAGCAGGGCTGGCTCTACGGCAGCTTCCAGGGCAAGATGGGCTGGTTCCCCGAAAGCTACGTAGAGAAGCACAGCCAACCGGCAAATGTGGGCAGCGGCAAGCAGGCATTGATGCCACCGACTGCCTCCTCTACCTCAGTCTCTGCAAGGTGATGCTGCCCCTTGGTATCCAGTCATCTCTCCTGCCCCCAGCACCTGAGCCATGTGATTATTTATGATTGTCACACTGACCGTTGGTTTTCCCTGATCTGTCCCTCCTCCAGCAAGCCGGAGGCAGATTCCAGTACTTTCTCTGCAGCACAGAGCGCTCCAGGAGGGGCGGGACAGAACTCCGCCTTTACTCCCACCCACCCTCCAGGCTCCGCCTCCATGGAGTATGGACAGGTAGCTATGCTGGGGTGCCACCTACCTGAAGAGCACCGTAACTGCATCTGAATAAGGCTTGAGTGAGAATTCAGGGCCATCCCCGGCAGATCAGTCATAATCTGTTTCCATGTTTCCACTGCCTGCTTCATCCTCACCGATGCATATTTATGTGCCAGTGAGTCTGCAGCCTGTTTGCTTGGTTGCTTCTGAATCGTGTGTGTGTGTGTCCAGAAGCCTCCACCACTTCTGCCATTCTCTTATGCGTTACTGCTGTATTTTGTAGTGTACTATGATTTTCCCTTATTCATATAAACCCCCAAGAGGTAGGTTTGCCATTTCTGGGGCCCCATTTAGTCACTTGGGCCCCCTCCACAGTGTAGTGACTGTTTGTGGCCAGCAGAGGACCCCAAGGCAAATGTATGGTTTTAGTGGTGGTAAACAAGTCGACCATGTTTTCTAAGTGGACAGAAGTTTATATATTTAAATGTGTGGTTTTCTCTGTTGTCTTATGTGCATGTGTTTTCACATACATAACAGTGCACAGAGATGGACCTTTCTAGACACATCCACAACTTTCATATGAACATTTTTCAAAATATCCATTTTGGGGGTATATTTAATATGGATCCAAGTACGTCTAGATCAGAACTTGTTTCCTGAGTGATGTCCAGGCTGACAGAGCCACGTTTGCTGCCTTGTCAGGTGACGAGTGGCCTCCAGGTGCAAGCGCTGTGCTCCTGGACGGCCAAGACGGACAACCACCTGAACTTCTCCAAGGATGACGTCATCACCGTGCTGGAGCAACAGGAGAACTGGTGGCTGGGAGAGCTGAATGGAGTCCAGGGCTGGTTCCCCAAGACTTACGTTACGCCGGTGACCCGCAATGAGTAAGTGACACTCTTGGAGATTCCAGAATGGGACATCCCGCCCTTCAACTCAAACCAGCCTGTCAGCTACTTGGAGACCGGTGGTCATCTACAGTTTGAGCTCGTTCCTTTTTCTAAGTCCCATATTTCTAGAAATGTATTCCTGAAGTTTGTATTTGATTGTATCTGATAATCCATGTCTATTCTTTGTAACAACATGTTTGAGAAGATTTAGTAATAATTATAAATTTTATTGTGATATATTTGTGCTTATAGTATTAAGAGATACAAAGTGAGGTCGATTATTAAGGGCAATTTTTTTTCCTTTATGTATTGAAAAAGACTTTTGAGAAGTATCGCGTTAATTTTTTTCACCTTTGTTCCGCAGACCACTTTATTCTTCTGTGGATGATTTCGATACCCCTGACAATACTCAGCAAGAAGGTAAGTTTCTCCTTCAGGGAAGATTTTGAATTAAAAGATTAGAGAAATTAAGCCAAGCAGAAGTGCATTTTGCACAGTGCCAGCCTTTGTCACTGGTGACTGCCAATGAGAAGGCAGGTTTTGTGCCAGTTTAAAATCATGTGACTATTTGGTTTCTTTCGTCCAATCAGAGTATGTGGCCTTATATACCTACGAAAGCCCAGAGCCAGGAGACCTCACCTTCACAGAAGGAGACACCATCGTTGTGACAGAAAGAGAAGGGGACTGGTGGAAAGGATACGTAGGAGACAGGAGTGGAGTCTTCCCCTCCAACTACGTAAAGCCAAAGGATCCTGATGTAAATTGCTGCATTTAAATGACTTTTTGCTTAAGCTGCAGAGTTCAGTAATGTCACTAATAAATCATGGCAGCTTAACTTAAGCTTCTCTGACCGACATGTCCTTCTGTCTACAGACATTTAGCAGCACTGGAAAGTCGGCTGGAGTCAGCAAAAAGCCAGGTAAGGACGCTGGACCCCACTGCATCAGCACACCTTAAAGAGCCGGGAATTGCAGCGGCGTCCCCGTATTGTTGCTTATCCGTTGATGCTGGTGCAGGCACCGCTAGGCTGTGTCCTGTATACAGATGAGACGCAGCTGTGTTTAACGGTCTTTGTGGGTGTGGGACAGCTGCTGAGCTCCTTTAGCCCTGAGCACACGCTCTGTGCATGTCTGCATGTGTATAACAGAAGTCGCCCAAGTGACTACTGCGTACACGGCCACTGGAGCGGAGCAGCTGAGCCTGGCCACGGGACAGCTTATCCTCATCCAGGAAAAGAACCCCTCTGGCTGGTGGCAAGGCGTTCTGCAGGTCTGTGGGCTGGTGTTTTCATGCTGGTGATGTTAGTCAGATGTGGGGCCCACCCTGTGTTCCCATAATGAGGTATAGTACTGGGCTGTTTTTAAGAGGAGGCATTGAATTTGACTTGCAGGGCTCTCCTAGGTCTGTCATCGGCATACATGTCCTTGTTTTGTCTCTGTCCAGGCTAGGGGTAAGAAACGCCAGAAAGGGTGGTTTCCTGCATCCCATGTCAAGCTTTTGGGCCCCACCAGTGGGAAGTCTACGCCAGCCCCTGTTCCAAGTAAGATCAGCAGCATCACATGCCAAGATCTTCTGTGATATCAGTTTGTATCTCCCACAACACCCTTTCCCACATCTTGGCTCTTCCCTCCTCCTTCTCCTCCTCTCTCAGTTTGCCAGGTCATCACCATGTATGACTACAAGGCGGCCAATGAGGATGAGATGAGCTTCTCCAAAGGTCAACTGATCAGTGTGCTGAACAAGGACGATGCTGATTGGTGGAAGGGGGAGCTGAATGGCGTCGTCGGCTTGTTCCCCACCAATTACATCAAGATGACCACGGAGTCTGACCCCAGTCAGCAATGTAAGTCAAAAATCCCCTTTTCATTTTCTTTCCCCCAAGAAGTATTTGTTTGTCTTGTTCGTAGCAGCAAGTGTCTTAAGCTGAATTTGTAGCCTAGTGTTTCATGCATTTGGCAATGAATGAGAGAGAGGAGGTTCCAAAATCATAGGGTGAAGAGTGGCTTTCGGTAAAAGCCGAGCCACGTTACAGGGCCCACCTACATTTTCTGGGTCTCTTAAAGGGCTTTACTCCAGCTGACTGCACCTCTGCCAAGGCTTTGGCTGGCTTGGGTCTGGTTCCCTGAGCAGAAATGGTTTGTGTCCAGAGACGAATTGGGAATTTGCAGTAGCTGTGTGCTGCAGGAGAAAGCTAAATACAGCCAAGGAATGATTCACTGTTGGCCTCAAGGGAGCCTGGTGATGTGAAGCAAGGCCATTAGAAAGATCCCCGATACTGGCAAATGTCTTCATAAAAAAATACAAGAGGTTCTATGAATTTCCCCAGCAGAGTGCTCATAGTCTGTCTTGTGCCGTCCGCCTGTCAGGACTGGCTTTCTTCTCAAAGTCTGAAGGCTCCACAGGGAGTTGGTAGAGACCCTATATTAACGTCTGTCTCTCTCCCTCCATCCATCCGTCCATCCTCCTTACACTCTTCTCCTGCCATCTTTCCCTTTCCTCCCCCCATCCCTCCCTCTATCTGTGTTGTTCTTTTAGGACAGTATCGTTGCCTCTTGCTCCCCAGCTTCTCAGAGCTGCTCACAGCTACTCCCTGACTGGATAGGGCCTGCCTTCTCATCAAATTCACTTTCTCTCCGTTCTACTTTCATTTTATTCATTTTTTTCCTCGTGCTTTGAAGCAGGCCCCACATACCTACCCGTCCAACAGCATGTGTCCTCCTCTGTAATTTTATATTCATATTTTTGGTCTTTGAAATTGTTCTCCCTTACAAAGCAAAGCAATTACAATGCCAGTGATAGATGCCGACACCATATTTAGAATATAGAGCTTATCATTTAAACCGCTGCTTTGGAGAGCGTGAAAGTGGGTGACGTGTATATCGAAATCAGTCATTCATAATGTTTTATCTTACAAACTAATACTGTACTTTTAGACATATATTTTTACTTCAAAAAGGCCCTTTACTTTTACCTAGAAGTGCAATTGAGTATCCTGACTTTTTTTTCCTTCCCTAAAACATCTCTAGTTGAAAGTTACTTCTGAATGTTACAGTGTTAAGGGAAAGATTGGGATAATCTGTGCAGGCAAAGTTGTTTGAAGCTTGGGGTTGCAGTGATGCATAGCTTGTAGTTCAAGTATTGCCTCTGTATCAGTGGGTGAGTGCATAAATGTGTGTGTGTGTGTGTGTGTGTGTATGGGGGGGGGGGTGTATGTTCATAGTATGAATTCACATCCACACATACTTTGCACTGGTAGATTTCTTTAAGTGCTCTGTTTTGCCTAAGCGTATAGTGTGCAATAATAGTCATATAGCTATATTATACCTAAACTGAGGGAAAACCTGTACTACTTTATGCATAGTTATATATTATGAAAGTGTTATTGTGTTACAGTGTGTAGTACATATCAGTTTGCTCAGGAATGGAAGGGTATCCAAGCAGCAGGACGGCAGTTTCCCTTGTTTCCCCCATGGGGGGGTCGGTGAGCCCTTCTGAGCCCTTAGCTGTCGCTTCTCTTTTCACTGTTTTTTTCCCAAACGCTCGTGACAGACTTTGATGGGCTTTGGTTCACCTTGTGGCTATGGACCTGGAAGCTGTGCAGTTTCAGCAGAATTTGATCTGATCTCTCGTAATACTGGAAATATAATAACAATTATAATAATTTATCTTCAAGTGACCTTAGGGAGGTAATATCAGATATAAATGCCCCCCCCCAAGATGTAGTGGTTAATTACATTCAAAGCCATCAGTGAAACAGGGCCTGCAGGTGTCTAACAGTATATGTTGTGCAGTTTCTAGGTTCTAAGAAGCTAGTGATAAAATCTTTTCATGTAGCTTAAAATGAAAATCTGCCTTACAGTTATATACCAATGATTATTAATAAACTCAGGTTTTAGATGGGTTGAGCTAAATAGCTAATTGTTCTTTTGGTTGCTAATGATTAGATTCAAATAAAATTAAATAGGTTTAGTTGTTACTTATGAATCCAGGGTCAGTTCTGAAATTCTCTTTTTTTCCCAGCAAGGTCTCCCTGCCTGATGTGGTGCCGTAGATGTAGAAGTTTTATCCATTTATTTTCTTTGATGCGGCTGCATGGTATCTGCTGACTGCATGTTCCATGCCAAAGTAATTTTTATTAGTCCAGTGGGAAATTAGTTGACAGTGTCCATGGAACACTAATGCGGGACAATCGCTCTGCTCAGAAAGCGCAGTTTAACGAAAACAATGGGTGACTGTGTGAAACTGTTTGTGTGTGACAAATTATAAAATACAAGACAGTCGCAAAGGATGTCAGAGGGCATTCTGAATCAGGAATTTAGCAGCTGAAAAATATCCTCTACTTGGGAAACATTGTGCAAACAATTAAAAGTTTGCAGTCTGCTTCTGCTGCTGGCAGGAGCCGCGCATTTTGAATTAATCCCTGGCATTAATTCTTAATCATTCTATGCAGTTTGAGGTTTCATTTGACCCACTGGGAGACGGAATTTATCTACAGTGCGTTTGGAGTAGTCAAGTCAGTTTTGCCATGTTAAATTTCCCAAGCTATGCTACTTTGTGCCTCAGATTATAAATATGTACATATATGTTGAAAATAAAGTATTTATTTAAAAGCACCTGAATTTCTTTGCAAGTCAATGTCTGTTATGCAAGAACGATGTGGGATTTAAAAAAAAACTCTCAGGAGTGTTTTATAGCATTTTGGAAAAGGAATCAAACTGGTTTTGTTTTGTATGTTGGGTTTTCTCACAAAGGTTAATAGTTATTATAATATTATTTATTTATTAATTACATATTTTCTGTATTTTTACATTTATTTCCAAATGGCAAATGGGGGGGGGGGGGGGGGGGGTGAATTTATCACTGACCCCTCCAAAGAAGGTGGTTGACTGGTACTCCTGGGAAATAAGCCTGTAAGAGTAAATACATTTTTTCATTCGGGAAACGAAGGTGTTGGGACTTCTAGGCTTAGCTAAGGGCCTCCGTGATCAAGTTACATACTAAGCAAAATTTGTATGTAATGAGCATATCAGACCTCTAACTAATACGTGAATAATGTATTGTGGCACAGCTCTGCATAAAGGCTGAGGTCATATTTAGTCTCCGTGTTGAATGTGTCCAGCGGCATTGAGTCATGGCTTACTCGACCATGTGAGCGCGATTCTGGTTTTGTTCCTGTGGATTCGTGTGTCTGTTTTGGTAACGGCGGGTTTTACGGCGCACCTAAATATCGTCAAAGCATATAGTTGGAATCAGGCTGTTCCCGGAGTGAAGCATTAGGATGGGGCTCGAGAAAAGGGAGACAGGCTGCAGTTTTTGAGGCTTGGGGACGAGGCTCATGTAAAAAGCCACACTGAACATTACCCGGAGGAATTCCAGCGTCCCAGTGGATTTGAACTTTCGGCAAAAGGTAAGGCGGACGAGAGGGTTGTTTCACACACGGTGACTTAGCGACAGCCGGCAGCCATAGTTAGCGGCTTGTAAAGCAAGTGGCCTCGCCACATGTTCCGGGCCACGCAGGACAGCTGCTGACCGCGGCTGCCCCCCCATCCCCACCCCCGTCACCCCCAACCTTGCAGGGTGTGCGGACCTGACGAGCCTGGACACCATGAGCCCGCAGGAACGGAAACGTCAGGGCTACATCCACGAGCTCATAGAGACAGAGGAGCGGTACATGGCCGACCTTCAGCTGGTCCTGGAGGTACGACTCTCAGGGGACCCCCCTGGAGGTCTTTGCGATGGCTTCCTGTGTGATGGGCAGTCCGGTTTCGGTGTTTGCAGTTTTGAGTTTTTATTTTTTTATCTTAGATCTCATGTATAGGGCTGTCTTTGTGTGTCTTTGTATGTGCAGGGACACTATTAATATTTGTTCTTTATTGTTAACCTTCACTAACCCTTCCCAGCTATGACTCACTGTCATTTTTTTCCAGGTGTTTTACAAGCCTATGTCTGAGTCGGGACGCCTCACAGATGTTGAAATGGCCATGATCTTCGTCAACTGGAAGGACCTGATTATGTCCAACACCAAGCTTCTCAAGTGCGTCTTTCCACAAGCTTCTTTCTGCTTGGTGGCTTAAATGAAATGTGATCTGATACTGCCACCTTGCTCTAGAAATATAGAAGGTAACAGGCATAGTACAGTCCTAGAAACAGAAATGCCCTCGGAAAAGGCATTTTTTGCACTTAAAACCTGACTGGAATGTATGTTTGTAAATGCCATTAGTCAGTAATCTGTCAGTTGTTTCCAAAATTTAACCTGAACTGTTTGGAAGAAATTAGACGGCACTGGGCTTGACAGCCTTGGATGTTTCAGCTATTGTGTTTGTGCACGGCAGGGCCCTGAGGGTAAGGAAGAAGACTGGTGGTGAGAAGATGCCTGTGCAGATGATCGGGGACATCCTGGCCTCTGAGCTGGCGCACATGCAGGCCTATATCCGCTTCTGCAGCTGCCAGCTCAACGGAGCCGCCCTGCTGCAGCAGAAGACCGACAAGGAGCCCGACTTCAAGGACTTCCTCAAGGTGAGCAGCGGCGGACGCCAGCCCCGGAGCGGATGGGGCGGGTGGCTACTCACCGTTAAAGGTCATCCCCGGAGCGGTCCAATAAGCGGGCGAATTTTGACTGCAGCAACCTGAATGTGCTCCGTGCAAAAGAGGTTAGATGGATGGAATGAATAGTAAAAGTGTAAACGACACAGTGCTAGGAATTACACAAGGTTACAAAATGCTAGGAATGGGCTTTCGAGTCTAAAAACTAATGGGAGAGTGAAAAAGTATTCAATTAAAACGGTCTCCATTCACGAGACCAGGGGTCTGAAACTTTAATAACCACAGGGCTACTGCCTTGGAGGTCTTCAGATGACGCAGGCCACTTAAGCTGTTTTTATTAGCTGAAAGACAAAAACGAGAATAAAAAACTATGTAACATTGACAATCCGCAAATCAGCAGTGGTGGTTGAAAATGAAAGGTCGATCTGTGGCCCGATATACTAATATACTAAAAAGATGTCACTGTCAGTACTATGAGACTGCACTCTTTCTAAGCACCCAGACTGAAATGTGGAGAAGGGCTTTGGATGAGGACTTCGGGGAGGGGTTTCTGACACCCATGCGTTTCTCCCAGAAAATTGCTACAGATCACAGGTGTAAAGGCATGCCGCTGTCCAGCTTCCTTCTGAAGCCCATGCAGAGGATCACCCGCTATCCTCTCATCATCAAGAACGTAAGTCCTGCCGAATGCCAGAGACGTGAGGCCTTAGTCTCATTCAGGTTCGCTTTGGATTTGCCACGCTTTGGGCCGCTGCTAGCTATGACTTTGCCCGGTCAAATCTGCAGTTCTCATGAGAATTCCTTTGGTCACAAATTTCCTTTGACCAAATTTGAAAGATCATAACCATCACAGTCAAGCAAGTACAGGAAAGAATGAGCTATTTTGTCAGCGTAAAATGCCAATGAAATGCACCAACTTCAGGCAAAAAGTGAGTATGGACGTTATGAAATGTTGCTGGGTTATGGCCTTTTTTTCTCTACGTGAACTTTTGGGAGTGATGGCTGGATGGATGGAACTGTTTAACATAAAATCCCCAGTCATGTGACTCTGCCCTGCCCTCCACAGCCCTTGATCAGAGACATGGTTGATTCTTAGGCAGGTCCCAGACTTATTTCCAAATCGTCTGCTGCCTCTACTCCCCAGATCCTCGAGAACACCCCAGAAAACCACTTGGACCACGGACACTTGCGGGAGGCTCTGGACAGGGCTGAGGAGCTCTGTCTGCAAGTCAATGAGGGCGTTCGGGAGAAGGAGAACTCCGACAGGTTAGAGTGGATTCAGAGCCATGTCCAGTGCGAAGGTATCACTGAGGTGAGCACGTCTAATGGAACCGTATCACTAAGCACTTGTGGATTATATAAAACCCAGGCTGTTCTCAGTATTCTCACCCAAGTTCTTAACAAATGTTTGTTTACATGCAGAGCCTCTAACAAAGTTGTCTAGAGAGTAAAGCCAACTGCAAGTTACCCCACAGTTTACTGGAAACCGTCACCATTCCCTCACCTCCAATTGTTATATCTCCCTACAGAACTTGATATTCAACTCCTTGACCAACTGCCTGGGTCCCCGAAAGTTGCTGCATAGTGGCAAGGTTTATAAAACTAAGAGCAACAAGGAGTTATACGCCTTCCTGTTCAATGACTTTCTGCTGCTCAGCCAAGCAGTGAAGCAGTTCACCTCCTCGGGGTCGGACAAGCTGTTCAGCTCCAAGTGCAACATGCAGTTCAAGATGTACAAGAATGTGAGACCCTGTTTCATGCTGGGGAGGGTGGTGCCTGGCAGTACCAGACAGTCACATTTAAGGCACAGAATTATACTTTGAATTGTATGTATTTGGAAGTTTGTTCAATACACAGAGTAGAACTTTCTAGAAAGGTTCCGCTTCCATAGTTTCGTTCGGCCCATTTTTGAAAGTTTTCTCTCCTATGTGTACTTCCGCTTTAATGAGAGACGATGGCCCAATTGTGGTATTCCCTCCTACCAGCCCGTGTTTCTGAATGAAGTCCTGGTGAAGATGCCTTCGGATCCCTCCAGCGACGAGCCAATCTTCCACATCTCCCACATTGACCGCGTTTATACGCTCAAGACAGAGAACATCAACGAGAGGTTAGTGAGCTAAAGAGACTAAGGAGAACCCAGACATGGAAGTCGTGGCCTCTCTCCAGGGTGAGGTTCCTTTGGTGGCCTGTGCTGGTTATAGGTTATAGTGCTTATTCATGTTTAATCCATCAGGACGGCCTGGGCCCAGAAAATCAAAGCGGCATCAGAACATTTCATCGAGACCGAGAAGAAGAAGCGGGAGAAGGCTTACCAAGGTGAGCTACTTTATTTGCATTTAATTCTTTGCGGTTTACCTCTTGGCATAATCCTTCAGTTTCCGCTGTGACCGGTATATATTCACTACCCTATTCAGTGTTTCAGAATCCTAACCAAAACCCCGTGTTTTATTTATTTGAGTTTGACTTTCACCGTTTCACAACGGCTGTCCTTTCTGTGAAAACATCAGGTGGGGTTTAACAGCCTCGGCCCTCTTTTGGTTGGTGTACAATCAGTATTTATGTAGGCCTTCATTACTGAACCCTTGGTAAACCCTATCACAGACTATTTCATTATTGTGGAATGCAGTCTACCATTGAGCCTCTTCGGTGGGTGTGTGTCTTTTCTTCTAGTTCCTTGAGAGAGTTCCTTGTACTTGATTTATTTATTGTGCCCTGGGCTGTTGCCTCATGCATCACCTGCTGTCTGCATTTCCAGCCCGTTCCCTGAAGACTAGTGGCATCGGTAGACTGCTGGTCACTATTTTGGAGGCCACAGAGCTGAAGCCCTGCAAGCCTAATGGTGAGGGTCAAAGGTCACTTATATCTCTGCTCCTGGGACTCCAACAGCCAAACTGCTAATGCTGCGTGCCTCCTGTATGCTGGATGGCTAGTTCTGATGGTGCTTTATGGCTCTCACCCTCCAGGAAAGAGTAATCCATACTGTGAGGTGACCATGGGGGCCCAGTGTTTCACCTCCCGGACAATAAATGACACAATCAACCCCAAGTGGAACTTCAATTGTCAGTTCTTCATTAAGGACTTGTACCAGGATGTTCTGTGTGTCACCATCTTTGAGAGGGACCAATTCTCCCCTGATGGTTAGTCCTTTTTATTGTTACTGCCTCTGTACATCTCCAGAAACTTGTCTTGGGAGCAGATCTGATTTTAAACGTGTTGAAGGGGACCTTAGTCTGTATCTGTTACACCCCTGTTATCTTTGTCATTGCGTGTCTCCTCATGGGGTAGCACTGCTGCTTCACACTCGAGGGCTGTGGCTTCATATCCTCGCCCTGGTGTGTGTGCGTGCGTGCGTGTGTGCGTGTGTCTGTGTGCGTGTGTGTGTGTTTTCTCTCCATATCGGTATGCAGCCTAGGAGTACATCCAGGTGCATTGCATTCTCTGCTTTATGCCCTGTCCATCCTGGGATATACTGCAGGTTTGCTGTAGCCCATCTACTAGATCTTGGTAATCTTTACTTAACGTCATGTTCTTAGTAATTTATAAACACATTCATGACAAATAATGCATTCATAAAGTGTTATTAAACCTGGCTATAAATTTTTATAAAAAGGCATAACGCATCATACCCATGTGTAGTATGCATTATGAATTCTTTATAAAGGTCTCATCTATAATATGCTATAAATACCTTCATAATGCATTATAATGGCCAGTGTAAGCATTAAGGATTCCTTGTTCTGCATCGTAAAGGTATCTGTTGTGCGTTATAAGGGCTTCATAGAGCATTCATAATGTGTAATACATGACTATACATGGCTTTTAGCTCGCTGTGACCACTCCAGGTTTTATTTTCTTTTATAGTGTCATTGTTTACTGACTTTTTATTGGTTTGTTTTATTCTTTTAGCTTTATGTTGATTCTGTCATTTGCTTATTGTTCAGCACTTTGGGATCAACTCCTGTTGCTTAAAAAGTGCTTTATAAAAAAATTTTGATTTGATTTATAATGTGTTTTATAAATAATTATAGCTGTGTTTTTAATACTTTATGAATGTGGTACAATAAGATCAGTTATTAGGCTTTATGAATACGGGCTTTGTAGAAGGTGTCAGATTTTCTTTTGTGTCTTTGTCTGGCTGCTTTCATCACCGCCGCTCTCATCACCACCAGACTTCCTGGGCCGCACTGAAGTTCCTGTGGCCACCATCAAGAAGGAGCTGGAGAACAAGGGGGCCGCCACCCGGCGGCTGCTGCTGCACGAGGTGCCGACGGGCGAGGTGTGGGTGCGGCTGGACCTGCAGCTGTTTGACCAAAAAACTCACAAATGAGGCGACGCAGATCGCTGCCATTCCGCTCTGCCTCGGCCCTCCCCAAAACTAAAGGACAGAGCCGAGGCTTCCCGACGAGACGCCCGTCCCGATACGCTGGAGCCGGCTGTGAGCGTCAGCAGAGCAGGCACTAGGCTGACGCCGCGGTGGGTCCGGCTCCTGCGTGGATGGGGCTCTGCCACGGCCACCCGCCAGGCTGCGCTCGGGAGCCGAGGCCTGAATGCCAAGGCTGTAGATGGAGACTGTCTGGATCCACGAGAACTTCTGAAAATGTGGACATTTGACACAAGTGCAAAAGATAGGAAAGCCCTTTTGGGGCTGTGATCATTGTTTACCACTGGATTTGGTAATATCTCAGGATTTAGCCTTTTCCCTTCAGTTGTTTATAAAACCGAAAAAAGTCTCGATGTCTTATTTTAACTATACAAATTTAGCAGCTGGCTTTACCAGGGAACCAATTATATATATGATTTACGAAAAATCTTCCCCCATTGGAAGTAAGCAGTGCACGTTGTGCAGAATACTTACACAGGACTTTGGTAAAACTAAGTTTATTTCAAGAATCACACTACCCTGTAACTGTTAATGGGTTATTTTATTTTTTTAAGTCTCCCCTAACATCATTTGGTTAAACTAAATTATCAGCAAACCACAACACATACAAATATCCTTGAACATAGTCACTTCTAAACACATCACATTTTACTTTTGAAAACATTGTTGCTTCAGGTGGATTTAATTAACGGGTCCTTGATTTCTTATGGATGCATTCCACTGTTAAAATATTGCTATATCATTTTAACATTTCCACTCTGAAATTCCTAATTCATAATTGTATTAGTGGAAACTAAAACAGGTTATTCTGAACCTTATATGAAAAAGACACACATTTGAATTCAATCTACAGCTAGACATATCAATAACAAAAACCAAAATACAGGTATTGTTTCTTTGTTTTTGCTTTTGAATGGTTTTGGTGGTCATGAAAATGGAACTGGAAACTTTGCGTAGACATTGATACTTTGTTGGTGTTTGAATGGGATATCATGGTAAATGTTTTGTTATTTAAAATGGATAGGATAATGCCAGGTTATTTCATTTCTCTCTGCAACCAGGCTCCTACATACTTTCATTTCTTCCTAAATTAACATTTTGTTTTTCATTGCATCACATAGATCATTGTTTTTAATGTTAGCTGCACTGAATTAAATCTGATTTGTAAATAATGTAAGTTATAGTTCGTGTCTGCTATGGAGGCTGTATGATAACACTCCTGATGTTTAGAATGACATAAACAGGTCATCCGTTAAAACTGTCTGTGTTTTTAACGGCGGCCTTTTTACCTACATGTGGAAGCTACTGTTTGCCATAAAGGGCTGTCCTCAGAGCAGGTGTCCAAGTACAGACATGAATGAAAGTGACTGGGGAAAGATGTTTAAACATGTTTGTGGGTTTATTTCTGCACCTTCCGTTCAACATATTTTAAAGGGGACAGTATTAAATCATTTAGTATTGACATCATTCTGGTCCATAGCACTACCATTCTAATGTTATTGTATTTCTCCTGCTCAGAAGTTTGCTAATCCCTCTTCATCCCCCTGAAAAACATCCAGTAAGTATTTATGTGGTATTTTATTCATAGCCTTATTCACTTAAGGCTCATGGGCGTTTTAGTTACACAAACATCTTCTGAGGGCAGTTGACTGGTTCGCCAATCAAATTGTCAGATGTCAGAGCAACCAATCAGATGCCTTGTTCCTGCCTTTGAGTTGCTTGGACCCGCCTCCTGTACAATCTGCTTGGTTCAGAGATTTAACCAGTCATTTTTCATTCTGCCTTCAGCGTGTTTGCGTAAGTAACTCCCACGAGCGCAGAAGGATGTGGACATTTGGTGGCTCTTAGTGTCCATGAAGATGCTTGACATGCACCAGTTTCCCTCAGTGTGGGAGGCCGTGGCCTTTGGCAGGTAGTGACCGCCGGCTTCCTGGCAGCCCTCTCTATTCCTCATCCCTCGTGCCTGTCACAGGTGAACCCGTGCCTGCGTTTCCCCAGGATGCTGCCTGTCAAATAAAGCCAACTGTGAGAAACCAGTCACTGCCCATCGCTTTCTCGCATTCTCCTCCACATTCACACACTGATTCTTGTCGTTACTGTCATCACTATTTAAATTTACTCTTAGTAGATTTTAATAGGACATTAAAATGTTCAACAGTAGTTAATGAGCCTTGGTAGTTCTGTTGTCTTTCGTGAGGTGAGGAACAGAGGAACTTCGTTTCCCATGATGAAAGAAGCTGCTGTGGCGCTCGGTGCCAAATGCTTTAAGGTAAAGTGCGTAGTAAGATATCCTGTCAGGTATTACAAACTGAATGTCATTATAGGACAGGAAAATAGCGCGATTAGCACACAGCACTGCTGTGCTCTAGGGCCTGTGTATTAACTTGCTAGTCTGCTGTGGTTTTCTGGTTAATTTCAGCAGGCATGCTCAGGCAGCGGCACCTTGAGCTTTGTCATATATGGAAGACTTTAATCGGGCTGGCTACATTTGCTCCTAAGGACAAAATTCATTTCTGTCAGCTAATTGCAGGTGTTTTTATGGCCACTGAACCTGTGTGAAAAGGAGAGCCGACTGGCTGGTTATGTTTTTTTGTGCATCTATCTAAAAAAGTTTCTTCTTTGAGTTTGTCCATATTCAGCACCCTACTGTAAAACAAACCAGGAAATTCACGCATTGTGATGGCTTAAGAGCCTTGGTGTGCCTCCTTGCGTGTGCACGGGCACCCAACCGAACCCCTGTCAGCCACTACCAGTAATTCTGTGGAAAACACCAGGTGTAAATTAAGGGTGGAACGGTTTTGAAACTGAGACCAAAACCGTGATACGAGATTGTGGACATATCGCAGTTCTGTCCCCTGTATCCCACTGGATCCCCTGTATCCCACCCAAACCCAACCTGCTGCTGCAGGTGCAGCCTGTTGAACTCACAATACAATACTAATGTCATAAAAGTCAAATTTTGTAAATGCCACACATTACAAGGGCTGGTAACACTTTACATGATGGGGAACAAATACTTGGTAATAACTCATTACTGAAGTACAAATTATGAACAAATATTTGCTACTTGAGATAAAAGATGTCATAATTAATAATGAACAACCATTAGGTCAGTATTTACCTTGTGTTATTCATTACTTCTCTCAGTAATTCCTTCAGTAGTTCACAAAGGTTTACGCCATTAACAGATACAGTAACAAATATAACTGCTTGGGATGACATGCATCATGATTCATTAATGATGAACAAACATTTAACTTGTCATTCCTGACTTCAGTAGTTCACAAAGTTTTACAGAATTAACAGATATAGTAAGAAATATAGTAACTGCTTTAGATAAAAGATGCCTAATGATTAATGAATGAATTAACAGTATGTAACTAAGACTTAGTTTGTGGTTTATTAATACAGAAGCAATGGCATAATACTACATTATTTGTGCCCTGTCAAGCAAAGTGTTACCCTAGGGCTGTAATGGTACACATATTTGTCATGTACTGCAAATATTTTACGTATTTTAATTTAATACAAAATACTGGTGTGGCAAAATGTATTTACTTACATTGAATGAGTAAGTATTTGTCATTTGTAACAAAATACTTTTTGATGTATTTGTGCCCATCTCTGCCTCTACCTGTGCCAGAGGTTAAATGAGTTCATGGAGAGGCTGCAGGGCGACCTTACCTACAGGTAGGACATTGACCAACAAATAGCCTGACAGCTGGCCTTGGACACTCAAGTTTTTCCCCTCTGTCATTTTGTTTCCTCTGTCCCTTTTCATGTGAACTATTGTTACCCCAACCTATGGAATGTCAGTGAGTGAGTGAGTGAGTGTCATTTGTTTGCTTTGGGCCAACTATGTTGGGGAAAGGCATTGTATAAATAATGAAAATTATGAAAGGGAATTCATTTTATTCAGAATGCAGTCCTACATATTCAGGATATTACAGTAGTGTTAGACAAATCCTAGCAGCAATAAAGTAGCAACATGAAACACAAATGCCATTTCTACTAGTTATTTAATTAAAAAAATATTAAAGTGGACTACAGGACAGCTCAGGATAAGTGATCATTTTAGTTTGTTCAGGTAATGACAAATAAATGCATACCACTAAATTGACATGATAGAGACTAGAAGCATTTTACTTTCTATTTCATAATCTGAGCAATTCAGTGATTCCCAAAGCTGCCTCAGTAAGTGCCCAGTTGGACTGATGTGTGCGTGAGGGTGTGGAATTGCTGGCAGTCTGAGCCGTCGGCATACAATCTTTTCAAAGCCCCTTTTTTTCCATGTATCTGAGCCTCAGCAAAGGGCTCATTTGCATTCTTCACAGTACAGTTCCTGTCTCATGATCCCCATAGACCCAGGAGGCCCGGCGCCAGTGCTGATTCTCAGGTTACAGGCTAAAGTTTGGAGGAGGTCCTCGCTTGAGGTGGAATCTTCCCAGCTGGGGGGGGGGGAGGGGGGAAGAAATCGAGATTAAAATCACAGTCACTTCAGGACCATAATTAAAGAGTAAAAACTGTAAAGAGTAAATCAGGGTTTTCCCATTGTGAGAATTCTCATGGGAGCTGATCGAACAGAATTACAGCAAACCATGGAGTTCTTTCTTTGATGTTCAGGTATTTAAAACTCATACAGATTCATGTATAATATTACAAAGTGTAAAGAACTGTCCCACTGGGTAAAAGTGACTAAATGGGAATGAGTATATTGACTGTAAACTTAGATGATCAACTATTGATTAACACATTTCTTTGAGGCTAAATTGTTGAAAATAAACTGATAAATGAAGCTGGACAAAAATTGCCAAGGTTCAATCTGAAACAACCCAAAGTTTATTTTGAAGAATGTTACATACTCTTAAGTAAGAATTACCACATCCTTTTTTAAAAAGATGCATTGTTCTCTATCCTTAATCAGTGTGTTGAGAATTAAGCTGAACCTTTGACCCAGTGGACTTTGTTCCAGATTAAACTCTGCAGTAAATACTGAGCAGTTGCTTCTCTGCAGATGCTTTTGTGATGACCTTTATAAAGGGGTTTATGAATAGCTTTTATTATCAACCATAATTACCCTAGTTCTCAGGTCCCTGGTCCTGGTAATATACAGGGTAGGCCAAAAGTGGGCATTTTAGGATATTTTACAAAGTAAAGTTTTTAAAAGGCTTACTACATGCTACGTCCGCACTAATAGGTTTTTGTTTTCATTTTAATGCGGACATAGCTTAGAGACTGAACAAGACCCAATCGGCACTGTAAAATAAAATAAATAAATAAGACAAAAAGATTTTTTATTTGTAAAATAAAAACCGTACACCTTCTTTTGACCCACCCTGTATATGCAGGTCTGTTCTGCCAAAGATCTCACACAAACAACTGAAATGCTGATTTCCTCAAATGAAAAAGATCTGGGAAATCAGGATATAAATGTCATCAGGGCAGGGAACAAAAGCATCATAGCTACCTAAATTACACAGCAACGAGTCTCTGCTAAGTCTAGAGTTTAGAGCTGTTTACCCAGTATATCTGCAGTTCTCCTGATGACTGCCACAATTGGGCTGAAGTAGATCTGCTCTTCTCTAAAATCATAAATGAAAACAATGCTTATGTGAAAACGTTTCCAATAATAACCACTTAAAAGCCTGATTTGGTCTAGAGATAACGATTAGAAAGTGTTCATCTGTTATGCTTGCCCCAGCCAGAGGCAATTCTAGGATTTGTTAAAACAAGGTGGCACATGGCGAACCCACTGGAAAACCAGAAAATCCCGTCAGAAATAAATACAGCGTCGAATTAGCTTAGAAAACATTGAGGATTGTCAGACTGAGAGTACCCTGGTCTAGTGGCGGTGGCCAGGGGGTGGCGGGGGGCAATGGTGCCACCCTTTTAGATACGCCCCTGGCCCCCAACTGTCCCCCCTCACCTTTTCTCCTTTGTCACAGCACCCAACCTCACCAAGGCGGCGAGAACGTTTTTTTGCGTGTCCGACGAAAGGACGTCGTACGATTTGACTTCCCCTGTTCAGAACACAAACGTCATCACTGACCGCAGAGTGAAAAGTTAAGCTATTGCATATTATTTAATAGTAGGTTAAGGCGGGATACCGGTCTGGATAAGGTGGAGAGTGAAGGAGCGAATGCCAGATATAAATTGCTTTTCAGTAAACTCCTGTACACTCCTGCTGGTAATGTATCTGAAAACCACCTAAGGGAATGAAGAACGAAGCTCGTTTCATTGGCTATTGTCCAGAAATGAGCAAATCCATTTAAAATTTACATAAGCAGAAGTTCATGAATTCTCAAGGCCTAGGGCAGGGTGCTTAGGCCTGACTGAAAGTAATGTGTTCCACAGAGATTCACAAATGGGATCTTTACCTGATAGCCCTCAATAAAAGGCTGTACTACAGCGCTGAGGAACGAGGTGACGGCAAGGCCTGCATCCGTCACCGTGATGTCCTGGCTTGTGATCTGGACAGCACCGCACTTCTTCAGCAAACTACAAGCTTCCTCAAAGTCCTGATGGGGGTAAAAAAAAAAAGTCATGGAGGTAGAACCTCTAGGAAGCATCCGAAATGATGCATTTCATTCATTGTAAAGTATTAGCTACCGCACGGATGATAGTTTGGATAGCATTAGGCCAATAGCCATTGTGGGAGAGCCCACCTGACCAGTCCTGTCCAGAATGAAGATGAACTCGTTGTAAAACATTTCCCGGAGGAATGCGTACAGGTTGCATTTATCCACTGCATTTAAAGAAAGAGACAGAAACTTGGACGATCTGTACTGACTTGATCGGGCAGAGCAGACTGTCACACCCGCCGGTTAAGCACTGCCTCACCTCTACTGGAGGCTCCTGCTAAATTCAGAGTCACTGCCAACATGGCTGGAGGGGCCAGCACGTGGAGCACCTGGTTCCTGTACGAAGCACACATGAGCACGGTGACAGCCCGTCTGAACACAGCCTCCTCCGGACCAGCTCCCCCCGGAAGCGTCTCCTCCACCAGAAACACCCGGTCCGCCTCGCAGCGTACCACGGAACGGTGAAGAGACAAGCTGGATGACATCACCTCGCTGTCGGGCACCTGGACTGCGGTATAAGGCACGCACGGGTGAGTAACACTGTTGCACAGTCACATGTGCGGACAGTCTGTCTCCTAATCTGTAAGAAGACCATACTTTCAACTGTGACTGATGAAAATGGGCCAAAAACATACAGCGGCCTCTTATCTTCGCATGCGAGAACTTCTAAGTCAATTTCATATACAATTTGTTGTACATCACATCAAGCTAAGAAGTAAGGTACCACTTCATTTTTGGAATGTGTCTGTTATGAGACTAACACTGGCCATTGTTTTTGAGTGTCACGATGAGGGACAACTGACCTGGCCAGTCTATGCGAGCCCCAAAGTCCAGCACCAGCCTCTTCAGCCACACCGTCTGCTTGGTGAGAAGCTCGAGGTTGATGCCATCTAAGTTCTGCATTAGGATGGTGGCCATCAGACTCCAGGGGCTTAGCACCATACTCTCCTGTTGCAATCGCAGCACCAGGTGTGCGGTGGTATTCACAAAGGCTCGGATGCTCTCGCTCGGCTTCATGGGAAGGTCCCTGCATGTCAGAAAGTGCAAGCAGTTAAAGTTATTTGGACAGGCTGTTGGACAGACAGGTTGCTCCCAGAAAGAAACAGGAACCCATATGCCAGAATGTACAGAACTGCGCAAAAGTCTTAGGCAGTCATAGAAAATGATGTTTAAATTACCTTCATGTTGGTATAAAACTAAGGTTTTTTTTTCCTGTCAAAGTCTGTCAGCTTAACCATTTCAAATCCTCTCCTAAAGTTAGCCCAGTATTTGCAGCAGCAATTCAATATACCCATGTAGTTTTTGACTCGACCACCAGCTGATATTTAGCGTAATAAATACCCCATTGAATTATTAACTAATTAACTTGTGGAACTGGTGGAGAAATGTAATGAATATACGGTATGGCTGAGGTGCCCCTGAGAGGAGGTGTGGGTGTTCATCTAGCCATCCAGCAAGATGTCAGTGACTTTTGGAAGAACAGAAGACAGTCCACTTAGCTTTTATTATGTTACTCTTAATTTGCATATGCTCTAATGTTGAATAGTGTTTTTGCTTGGAGCAAATATACACTTACTATCCAGATCAATAGCTTTGCACATTTCCTTTGACTGCCTAAGACTTTTTGCACAGCACTGTATGTCAGAAAATTCTCCACAAACTCCTAACAGCACACCTTGCCCACTCATAAGCAATACCTCGGGATTAAGTTGTACTGGCTCCGGCTAATCTTCCCCTTGGCCAAGCTCCTCACCGACAGAGGATGGCCAAAGCAGACGTGCATGGTGCCGTAATCCTCATCCATAACTTTTCGGGCTTTCAGCAAACCCTGAAAATGATACAAGAGCATCCTACAATTCTATACATTTGTAAATAAGTATATCAGGAGAAACAAAATGTTGTACAACTTAAATAAATTACTTTTAAAGTACTTAATTCCAAATGAAGAGCTAACTTAGTGGAATCTTAAGTTTTAGTTGAAAATAATTACATACATCAGCAGCTGATTGGTACCACCATTAATTTGTTAGCTAGAGACATTGTGGCACCAAGTTAGATCATATTTATATAGCTATTCATTGGGTTTACTATAAAAAGACACTGCTTGCCCACTTTTGATATAAACAACCAGCTTTTCATTCAGAATCTGTACCACCCTCAAATTCCCTAGAAACAGGCTTACCATGGTAGACTCCTTTGGTTTGGGGACTCCCAGCAACTCGTAGGCCAGCAAGGATTCCTCCACCACACGGTCGTAGCTGATGCTGATGGGGACCAGGCTGATGTCATAAACTTCACCTTTAAAGAAGGGCTCCAGTACCATGTGCATCATCCCTTTAAATTCAGGAAACACAAAAATCCCCATTATAGACTAACTTCTGAATGCCTGCCTATTCCAACAAAAGGGTATAGAAATATCTATTTCCTTAGCCTGAACTAGTTAAAGTTACTTGATGGATGCATCTCCCACAATCTTTTAATGGCCCAAACTGTCAGTCCTACAATCCTTCAAGACCACCCTTTGCTACAATGGCTACTTTTCCATATTTCAGATCATACAGTGACATCCAGGAAAGTTATGGCGTACTCACACTTGGCCCGGGTACCTTGCGCCGTGCCCAAGCACGACTGGCCCCGCCCTACTCCCCCGCTGGTCTGCACTCACACTGCGCTTAACGTTCTGGGCCCGAGAGCGCTTTCGTCATCACCGTGTGACTTTTGTGTTGAAGCAAGTCGCTATCAAACAGCACAATGGAGTCTATGACTAATGTGATTTTGGGTGCAATTACACACAGCCCTCTTATTTTCAAGTTTTATTAATCATGCTGCACATATATAAAATCCTGTATTTTACTAAATATCTTGGAGATATCGTGTGTTGCATCCAGTTGTTCCTGGATATTCTCCTCAACCAAAATGTCCAGCAAAAACTGCACCTTCCCCATAAACCAAAGCGATCCTTTTGCCAAAATGTTTGTTAAATATTTGTTGCTATCTGATCTGTACAGGGGGCGGCACGGTGGCGCAGTGGGTAGCACTTCCGCCTCACACCTCTGGGACCAGGGTTCGAATCCGGCCCAGTTCC
>JAODKL010000039.1:17866811-17890101 GCA_026780765.1 Petrocephalus schoutedeni
TGCCCTGCGATGGGCTGGCCCCCCATCCTGGGTTGTTCCCTGCCTCGTGCCCATTGCTTCCGGGATAGGCTCCGGACTCCCCGCGACCCTGAACAGGATAAGCGGGTTGGAAGATGGATGGATGGATGGATGATCTGTACAGCCTACCCAATCTGTTCCTTCTGGGTACAGTTTATATGTAGCATACATGTGTGCATGCATGTGCTAGTCACATTATTGATGTCATGTATGTGTTCCGTGCTCAGGCATGGTTAGCGATTACACTGGTCAAACAAACTAGACCTCAAATGTACTCAGGCATGACCTAGTGTGAGTAGATAGACAGAGATATGTTTTTTATGCAGAAGGAAATTTAGGAATACAACCTTAGCATCCCGAGTGCATCTGCTGGGAACGAGCAAGTACCTGATAAACCTGTTATGTAACATTAATCCAGGAGCTGACCAAGGTTCTATAAGAACCGAACTGAAAATTCTGCTGACCGCTGCCAACATTCTAAATACAATTACTATCACAAAGCTGGATTTTTAGGTTAGCAAGATAACATGTCACATTTAAGGTAGTCTGGGCTAAATGTAAGTGAACAAAGATTATGTCCTTTTAAACACACCTTAAATTACCTTACATTCCGTGAGTTGTCTAGCCAACAAATCTGTGAAATGTGACACAGGCCCCTGATCTCTGAATGAAATTCTTAGCTGTGAGAAGGAGTTATTCACAAAGCTGGTCAACAGCATTTCATAAGGTGATTTGCACCAGTGCAGAGAATTTATTAGCAAAAACTGCAGCCTGTTCCAGGATCTTCTGTAACGCAGCAAAAGGCGGGAGATATTCACTCACCCAACTTGGGTGGCAAAGACTTCAATGTACGACTCCGAAGTCCCTCAACATAGAATTCAACTGGAGCAAAATCCTTCTGTGTGACCAAAACAAATCAGCATAAATATGCATAAATCTGAAGAGAAATCACTATATCACCAGTAGTTTCATAATGACTTGTTCTCTATATTGTGACTTCAATACAGTACAGAACAAAATGAGTTGTTTGGTATAAAATTTTAAAATAATAAATTGAGTATATCATTTAATGATTAATAATAACTAGAACAACATCAACAAATGTCTACAGCTTAGCAATAGACCATGGTGCGGGTATAAATTCCTCTCTGAGGTACAATTTATAACCATGAGAAAGAAGAAACTGTTAATATGAAATGCTGTACACATTTAACCCCTATTTAATACATTAGATTGTTAACATCCAGTCTTTTTACTACATGACCCAAGAATAAATCTAATTTCAGAATGCCCATTGTCAGGCATAGCTCTTCATGTGCTGGGATCCAGCAGGGACGTACCCTCACAATGGTTTTCACATACTCGGAGAGTACAGCCCAGTAGAGCTTGTCGGTCCCAATGGAGCGTCGGATGAAAAAAGCACCGGACCGTCTCAGAATCTCACCAACAAGATGCATCCCCATCAGTGCTGGAAGACAGTGAGCACAGCAAGCAAGACTGTTACATATGAAAGGCTTCCTCTGTGCTGTGGCCTCCAGTGCATCTCTCTTTGAGAATGATCCGTTTAAAGTTCCACAGCAGAGGGGGTTTGAGGCTACAGGACTGATATTACATAGAATAAATAGCCGCCAATACAGAAAGGGTCCTTTGGAAATGCGGCAGACTGGGGCCAGTATATGGAGTCGCCCCAGCGACACAGCATGTGTGGAATAGATACTTGCGGATTCCGGCAGCAATGACAGGAATGGAGAGGTCGTAGGTGAAGAGGAGGTAGGAGAGCACTAGGAAGTCCACGTAACTTCTGTGATTGGGCATCAACACCACGGGGGATTCCTGCATGGCTTGCTGGAGCTAAGGTGGAAGGTACACACACACACACATGTGTTTTATGATATAACATATCACATATATATATATAAATATACATACACACACATACACACACACATGGTATGCACAATTATTAGGAATGTACTATTCCTGGAGAACCAGTGCACTGAGAAGTGTACTCCTTGCCACCTTGGTAAATCTCACGCTTTAGTAGGGTGAGCTGAGGTTGTGTTCCAGCTTTTGGGACCTTAGCAATGCCACGTAACACATTGCACCCAGTCCTTCCGGGGATTCCGTTCAGATTGCAGTTTTGAAAAATGGTGACACTAAATGCATGCCTTCTGTTGAGGGCTGATTTTTAAAATGAATTTTCATTTTATTTTTCCAAGAATTGGCTGTAAGGCTGCTACATCAAACCTAACATCAGTCCTCCTAAGTGAAACTGTCCATTACCCTCTGCAGTCCCTCCTCGTTGACGTTGATCTTGCGGAACAGCCGTTTGAACACCTTACTTAGGATGAAGCTCAAGACTCGAATGTAACCCATCTGCAGGTCCTGGGACATTTCCTCCAGTAAGCCAGCAGCCTCCTGTCTGATCACCTCCAAGGGCTCACCGGTGTCCTTAGAAACCTCAACACCGAGAGAAAAGTGAGAAATCAGACAGGATTTTAGAACTACACAGGGACACCCCCACACTTGGTATGATCATGTGAACAGGTGCCTCTCTGCCCGACGTTATCACGACAATCGCAGCCATCTGGAGGATGGATTACCTCCTGCATAATGTAATGCAGGTGCTGGGACTCCAGCACAGTCTTGTTCAGGGTGCTTGCAGAGCAGGGAGGGGAGCCCCTGCTGGACATAGGGGTGAAGCTTTTCAGGGCGTGACTCAGGTCACTCGATGTCCTCCTCTCCTCCAGAATGTCCCGGAAGTCTTCCCTTCTTGGCAACATCAAGTACTGAGCCTGAATACAGCAACAAGCCTTGTGACTATTATTAAGCCAAATACATCTATCTACTCCACTGTCTTAATTCCCTACTGTGCTTCCTACTAACTACTGTAATTAACGTTATCGGTATTAAAATATAGTTTTTATGGATTCTTTTAGATGTTGAGGTTAGCTGACTCCCCTAATGGAGTTAAACTCTGCCAAATGTCACCTTAACGGGCCATGCATTATCTGCACGGGTAAACTGAAACCCAGGTCAACATGATAACACCTCCATAAAATTTTTACAGCGCCTGCTCATTCAAACGGACTCACACTGTTATTCGTAAACATTACTGTACATACAAAGAATAGGCAATCAAACAGTATTTGTAACGCTGACGAAGAGACCAGACAATTTCCAAGAATGTGTTTTCATTTGCATAACACCGGGCATTTCAGGTCTGAAAACTTCCGATATAACCACATTGATCTCCAGAGGAAATCTTTACACTTTTCTGAGTTGACTGGAGATTTTCAAGAATCTCGGTATGCTTTAAGTTAATCTCGGGTTGCCATAAAGTTCCAAAACCGGGAACACTACAAACACCTGCAGGGCATTAACTGTTACATAATTACGCGCATCGCATCACTGTACTGTGCCTTTACATGCAACAAGTTCAAAGTGAAGAGGAAAGCGAAACGATCCGTATAACTAACAGCGGAGAGCGCCGTCGTTCAGAAACGACGCGCAGGCGTCTCCCGTTAATAGGCGCCGCAGCCCGGGCTGCCGTGACCCATACCAGGCTGTCCATCGCGCCGGCGGGCGGCTGCGGCTGCGGCTCGGGTCCCATCGCGCTCGCCCGCTGGCGCCCGAAGAGCCGCACGGTGTGGCGGCGCACAGCTGAGCGCAGGCAGCCAATGGCCGCCCGGGTTCCGGTAACTCCTCCCGGAACTGCCCCGCTGCCGCCGGCACCGTTTTCACGGTTTGCGGCGGCTTTACGCTCCCCCAAAGAATCGATCGGCGCTAACGCCATTTCCAGATGAAAATATTCACGCCGGAGGTTATGCTTAGAACAAATAAGTACAAAGTGCTTAAAAACTGCCACTGAACCCTGCCATTCAGCCGCGGTGAAGATGGTTTTATATTGGACGTTCGCTACATTTACTGACATCTAAACATCTAAATTCATGATCATGACGGTAATTATTCACAGATTAGGCTCGATTGGTTAAACAGGGAGAATATCTTACACTTTTACTTAGCTCCACATTCTCTAGCAATATGAATGAAAAATACAAAGTAAGATGGGAATATCCTTCTCCTGGCACAAAACTGCCGGAAAACTTAGGGACCGTCTTCAAAGTGCAATGCCGATCACCATAACACCACTTGTACAGTATGTGACCTATAACTGTCTATCAATATTGCAGTTGGATAAATTGTAATAACTCTTTAATTTTTAAACCAATCAACATGAAACCAAGTTCAATGAGTTCATCTGGCCTTCACTCATCTTTCACACTCATTCATGAAATTTTCACACCCATCTATTTTCCAGAACACCAGCTCCATGTGACCTATAATCGTGTATCAATATTGTAGTTGGATAAATTGTAATAACTCTTTCATTTCTAAACCAAGCCTTCACTCATCTTTCATACTCTTTCCAGAAAAATACTAATACGTTTTCTGCAGTCAGAAGACTGTCTTTGTCATGTGACAAGGGCCCAATCATGAAAGATTGATGGCTTGATCTGAGTTAGGAAAAGTCACAGTTTAGTTCAGAATGCAGAACCTTCAGAAATATTCAGCAGGGTGTTACGCTGGTTCACGCCTGGATGTTTAGCTTCAGTTCAGTGGTTGGGAAAGGTGTCAGGGAATATCAGAAGCGGGATTCAAACCCACACCTCTAGGGGAGGCTGCGACTTTATCTGTGACTACTTGGCCATTCTGACTACCTCCTAATTGGCTGGGAAGCATTTTTTCTTGAAAGGATAAAAGAGTTGCTTCCCATACCAAGTGCATAGGGGAGCGTGGGGACGGTTGCAACACCCTTTACATTTCCTTCAGTTTCTCATAAATGGTTTATATTGGAAAGACAAAATGTTAACACATTAACCCCACATCTGTCAGCTACCCACCCACACACAATTTTTACTTGAACAGGCAAAGTCAAATGTTGCAACTGACCCCATAACAGGGGACGGCTGCAACAGTCGACAGGGGCAGTTGCAACATTCATTAAAATGTAATAAAATCATTTCTTAACATTATTTAGCAGTTTCCTTCTTTCAAATGTCAAATATCTGGGTAACTGCGAGACAACTTTTTGAGCGTCGGGTTTACCTTTTTTTGTCATTTCACTTTGAATTACAGCAATCCCTCATCACTGACGCAAACTCAAACCTTTGCTGTGATTGGCCGAATGGCCCGTCAATCAAACTAACGGACTTTTCCCCTCCTCGATCAGAGATACAGTTCAGTTCGCTCTTGGGGGAGGGGGTGGAATTGTGTTTCAGAACCCCCCCCCCCCCCCGCCCGCTTGCAACGCCCCTGAGAATTGTATATAATTATTTATTTTTCCACACCGTCGGCGTTCTGCTTCCTCTCTCTGCGTGGGGAGTCTGCGTCTCCCCCGCCGCAGGTACTTTTGTTCCCTAAAGCACGTGTTTAGGTAAACTGCTGTCATTAAGTTGCCCTTAGAGTGCGGGAGACATACCCCGGGTGCCCGCAAACCCTGTATGAAATAGGTGGGTCTGGAAAACGGATGTATCACCTTAACGCAGAAAAACTTCAACCAATCAAGTGTGTGTTTACTTTTATCTGTAAAACAAGGCCTGTATCACAAAGCAGGAATTCCTGCTTAGTCAGACAAGTTCAACTCCAGTTGAAATGGATTTTGTTCACTTAATTTTAGCCCAGGCTACTGTAAATCTAACATATCATTGTTAGTGGCATTGAAGTCCAATACACACATAAACTTTCTGCAAACCACTTCTTTCCTTCAGTACTTTATTGAAGTAAATATAAGAGCAGATATAAACAAACCCAAAGTTGGCACATCAATCGATAGTCATTCTGTACATCTGAAAATCATAATAATATCAATCCTAATAGTGACAGATGAGGCAATACAAAACTTATTGCAATAAGGATCTTTCGCAGAAAGAGTAACAGTAACACTCCATACAAGTATAACAAAAT
Source organism: Petrocephalus schoutedeni (assembly GCA_026780765.1). Lineage (NCBI taxonomy): Eukaryota > Metazoa > Chordata > Actinopteri > Osteoglossiformes > Mormyridae > Petrocephalus > Petrocephalus schoutedeni. Next base: position 17,872,797 of record JAODKL010000039.1, read on the forward strand.
CCCCCCCTCCTGAATGTGGTGAGCATTTAGAAGTGTGTGTGGTATTTCAGTGGCTGAAATATATAAATGACCCTGATTCAGAGAAGAGTTTTAGTGTCGATGTTGCCTTAATATTGCATCTTAACAATGACCTATGCATTTAATTCTTATGTTAAGTACCTTGAGGTCAAGTACCATGCATATTTAAAATCTATCTGATGTGATATAGTTACAAATTTCATGTTAGAACATGGTGAAACCATATGACCAATGAAAGAAGAAACTGTTGATATGAAATGCTGTACACATTTAACCCCTATTTAATACATTAGATTGTAATTATTCAGTCTTTATACAATCATATTAATACACAATATATTTTAAAACTTGTACTCTCTTGCAGCAAAGCTTTAAAATGTCATTGGTATTTAAGAAGACATTTTCAGAATCTGTAACATTAAAGTATCAGTTTTGTGAAAGTAGAATAGTCATACTGAATCTATACATGAACTGTATGAATAAATCAGGTCATTTAGTTTCTTACATTTGAATTCACATGTATACTTTTTTTCCACTGCAGGAACAGAAAAACCTTGAAGTCACATGCTATCTATTCAGTATTAAAAATGAGTTAACACAGGGTCAACATTAAAATGAAATGCGTTGAACGAGAGAAAAAAACAGGAAAGTAACACTTAGAAGTTCTATTCTCCCATTCTGATCACTTCTCACTCTACCAGAGGATTATGACTCTTCTGTTCATACTTCTCTCCCAGCCTCCATCCTCAAAATTTCCTTCCAAGCATTGCAGCAACCGGCACAAAGTCGGGAAGGCCATTTTTGGCCAATTCACAGCTTTTCCATCCTTAGTATCACACATAAAAAAATATAGCAAGCTAAAGTAGCTTGAAGTTAAACCTTTATGTTTTCCAATTTTGAAAGTCATGAAAAGAGTTTAAATACCTTTGCATCCTGACCCAGTTAAAATCGCATGGGGGATACTTAACTAAAATGGAATAAGGATACAGTGATACATTTATCTGAATCCACAGGGAGCATTCAGAGTGTAGCGTGGTGCTGTTGGTGAGGTGGCTGGACAGGTACTTCCCCCACAGGAAGGTGGTTTTCCCAAGCACAGACGCTCATGGTTTTCGCTCGATTGTCAGAACCAAATCATAACAGAGTCACCTACTATTACAGGTCATTTAATTTACAAATTCAACTAAAACTTGATTATGTGGAATGTAAATAATGCATGTCTGAGAACCATGTGAGACAGAGAAGCAGCCTATCAAGCTGGTTGTGATACATCCTGAGGTTTCTTTGAATGACATTAAGGGGTATTTTGTGTACAAACTAACTGTTGAAAAAAAATAATAGTACTCAGCAGCATCCAGGTTAACTGGATGTTGATAATTATCCTTGTTTATTTCAGGAACAAATAATTCAAAACTACAAATAAATATTTAAATAAGAAAGATACATATGATGTATTTTGACTGAAATATATGGTTTGGCACAAGTTTACCCTCATTTCAACCTCACATGTTGTTGAAGAGCAAGTATATTTTCCTGGTTTACACATTAAATTTATAACGATAAAATTGTACTGCTGTGTTATTTAGCCTATGAAAAAACAAGACCATCTATATACTGCTGTTTTTAGAAAGTGTGAAGAGGTATGAGTCTAGCTACAGTGCAAAGCTGTTGCCTCTGAAAATCCGTGTGAATCGGGGCTGGCTGCGCGTAGCCGCGTGAGTGTGGCCACGGGCAGCCGCACAAATGTGGCCACGGGCAGCCGCGCGGGAGAGAGCGGGTGGAGCGCTTCAGCCGAGCTCCAGGTGCTCGTCGTCGCTCCTCACCTCCGGCAGCTGCTCCCTCCAGTAGGTGAACTGGCTGAAGGTGTCGGAGCATGGGAAGTCGGAGGAATCTCCGCGCCTCAAGGGGGGAAAGATGTGATCCACCACCTCGCCGAGACGCACGTACCTGCGGCGAGGTCGGGGCACACAGTTACCAGGGAGACCGGCCGCTGCCCGCTAGCATTCAGCTAGCAGGCACTTTCATATTTATAAACTTACATAGCTGCATATTCAGCTTAACTTTATAGTCCAAGGGTACAATAAGAGTCCCTCCTGGGCATTGAACCAGAAACGATCCGGTTACAAATCCGTAACTGCTAAGCTAAATTTATTAATCAAAAACACATTTACCTCACAGTTCTAAAAACATTTAGAAACACCCCTTCAGGATATGAAGGAGCATAGCAGCCATACACTCTATATTCTAGCACTGGAGCCCATCGATTGCTCCTTGTCACGTGGCTGAGGGCTCCATAACACATGCTTTCCAAGGCAACACTTACGAGGAAATATTAGTCTTGGCATGTTCTTGAACCAGCTCTCCTTTCGGATTCACTGTAAATATTCTGTTCAGGGGAACGCCAACCTCTTTGTACGAGTACACATCCTGTGAGAAAAAAAGTCACTTATTTTATCCATATCCAAATAATTTTATCCATAATCATGTGGCTGGAGCTAGCTGAACCAGGTCGGGCTTACGGTAGGTCTGTTCCCGAAAGCTGCGTAAAATGGCTCCGTGTTTGGATGGAACAGCTGTTTTATATCTGTCAAGCACTCGATTTTAAACTTCTCCGGCTTCTTTTCGATGACTTCCCTGAAATGATGGAACCAAAGAAGAACCAGGTGAGACACACCATCACATTAGCAACAGAGACGCCCAGTCAGCCGGCCGGCCGGACACACAGAGGGGTGGACAGAAAGACGAGGACAGACAACAGCGATGAGACAGACAGACAGACAGACAGACAGCAGGCAGGCAGACAGACAGACAGGCAGGCAGACTGACTCACTGATTCACTCACTGAATCACTCACTCACTCACTGACTCACTCACTCACTGAGTCACTCACTCACTCTCTCACTCACTGAGTCACTCACTCACTCACTCACTCACTCTGCTCCCAAGTGGGAAAATCTAGAAGAAAGTCTAAATGCAAATTCTCAAGGGCAGGTGGGTGGGGGGGGGGGTACTGTATGTTCTCCTGTAAACTGCTGTAAATGTGCGTGGGGGCGGCCCGTCTCACCGGTGCAGGGCAGAGAAGAGGCTGCTGGGACTGAGCAGAACCGGCCCCATGGGCAGCATGGTGCCCCTCTCATTCACCCAGTGCAGGTACCCCCGGGTCATTCCCGCCATGCCGATGGCACGGGCCGAGCAGTACAGGAACTTGTAGCCATTCCTGCGTGACAGGGAAGCCGCTGCTTAGGGACCAGTAACTCACTCACCCACCCACCCAGTCAATCAGTCACACACATTTAGGGACAGGCTGTCACTTGGCTGTGATTAACAATCCTCATCCCCACTCTGCTAATGCTCAGCAAGAAAATAACATTTTAAAGTTTTTCCACTTTAGTGATGAGATGAGTTTGTAAACGAACAGCTGCTGATCACATGTCAGAAAGCTGTGTTTTTCTCAGGCTTTTTTGTCACCATACACCAATACACACGGACACAGCTACACACCTACACTCAAAACCTTTTAATTAGTTTCAGTTACTGCACTGGTGAAGAGGGTTGGTAGATTCAGCTGCCGGGGATTTATAATTCCTAGCGTGGCTGTAGCCGTCTCACCGAAAACACGGCAAAAGGAAAGTCGAAGCTTCAGCTTTATGGAAAGAATATGAGCCACCAGCAAAATGCAGACTGATTAAAGGCTGATGAGCCCATCGGCCAGGGAGGACTTACTGGCTGACTTTATGGTACAGGTGCGCAATGCCCTGGTGTGTCCAGTCTTTACCCAGCGTTGGCAGAATATGGCCCAAGGTGTCAGACCTGCAGGGGCATGGAGAGGACATGCATGAGATGGCATTCTCTAGAGGACAGTTGTCTATTTCACGTCATCCAAACAAAAGCCGGCGTTGAAAGCTGGCTATGGGTTCTGCTTAATTTGAAAAACTTGGATAAAAAGTATTTTATGCAATGGTTTTTATACATCTATACATAGTACTGTGCAAAAGTCAAAGATGTTTAAATGATCTTCATGTCTGTTACAGTGTGCCAGCTTAGCCATTTCAAAACCTCTCCTAAAGTCACCCCAGTATTTGCAGCACGAATCCAATACACCAGTGTTTCCCAACCTGGTCCTCAGGGACCCACAGCTGGTCCACATTTTTGCTCCCTCCCAGCCCCTTGCCAAACAGTCCACATTTTTGCTCCCTCCCAGCCCCTTGCCAGACAGTCCACATTTTTGCTCCCTCCCAGCCCCTTGCCAGACAGTCCACATTTTTGCTAAAAAATGTGGACTGACTGCGGGTCCCCGAGGCCCAGATTGGGAAACACTGCAACATACTAATGTATTTTTTGGCTCAACTGATTGCACACTCTGTTTCTTACAAGACTTTCGACATCTGCGTAACCGCTGTCTGAGGTTAGCGTCCCCCCACACCTGGTAATGGTGCCGTCGATGTCAGAGATGACGATCTTGTCGTCCCAGCTCCACAGGTAGATGGTGCCCTCACAGCGGCAGGTGCCCTGGTACTGCGTGGTGACGCTGAACACCACGTCGTTCGGTCCGTCCTTCAGCTGCAGACTCACCTGCGGGACGAAACGGGAGGGCTTGTCTGGTGCTGTCGCCCCATTTCTGCACTGGAGCACCAGCCAGTGCGGCGACGGCAATCACCAGCTGCTCGGATGAGAGGCGGAGGGTCTTCTTATAGGACACGCCCCCTGGGGTCAGCAGAGGTTCCGGCTGCGTGGAGACAGGGCTGTGCTTGGGTGTCCTCTGCTCCTCATCGCTGGACGATGATTCGTCATTCGTCCTGTGTCAGCAGCACAGAGACCCCGTCACAGACAGCCACCAGATACATGTCCAATCAGAAGCGACTTGTGGGATCCGTTTCATCATTATATACTTGAATAAATCACCTGTTTACAGAGGAAATGTTTCCTGTCTGAATTCCACTGCTGACTCCCTCTCCAGCAGCAGAATCCTGTCCAAAAACAAATCTTGACCAGTCAGATGTTTTGCTAGGACAACCAACATTTCCCATAATCCGCACAGCAGAATATTAAAATTACTTTGTCTTAGTTGACATTGATACACAAAGGCCTATACATACTTAAAGCACAAGACCAGAATACTGACTACCAGATTCAAGAACAGTCCCTTCCCCATACTTTCTGCATCATCAGCAGTCTGGACCCTTCGCTATCACTTTGCCCTTACTTTATGTGAATTGCAGTGTTGGCTATTTCACTGTATCACTGCAGTAACATCTAATGCTAGGTTATTATTTATGTGCATGCTGCTAGTTGTGCTGTGTGTTGGATCTGGCTGAGCTAGGCAGCCTTCCAAAGAACTTGTCGCTCGTGGCTAGAGAATCATCTTGAATCTGGATTCTCAGGCTGAGCTCTCCCGGGCCGGGACACCTACCGGCTTAATGCTGCTGTTCCTCCCGCGCCAGGAGAACCACCAGCGGCCGCCCTTCCTCGGCATCTTCTCCTTCATTATGGTCTCCACCGCGGCCTGGAGCAAACGCACAGGCTGAACGGCTCAAATAAATAAATGAACAAATAAATAAATGGCTTAATGGGGCAGGTGGTGGGGGGCGAGACGGAAATGACGTTGGCAGAAGCCCGAGAGGGATGCGGACACACGGGGCATCGGCACGTACAGGGCTGGACCAGAGCACAGCACGCATACAGCAGAGGCAGAACTCGAGGGTTGCGTACACGACACTGAGACAAGAATGCTTGACACATGAGAGAAAAATAAAGAGCGTAAAGGGGACAGGAGGAGAAAACAGAGGAAGAACTGGGATTATTCACATTCTCAGACTTAGTCCAGCTATAAGAAGTCAACGTGTCGCTGAATGGCGAAAATCAGTTCCATAAAACACTGAAGTTTTTGTAATAAATAATACAAACGATAACTGAAAGTAGAAGAAAGTCTTTCCTTCGCTTGACCTAAGATGATTTTATAGAGATCAGAAGACCACATGGTGAGATGCCTTTACTCAAAGAGCCTTGCACAGCCCCTATCCATAGCATCCCCTTGCCTGTATGCAGCCCTGGAGAGGCTACAGGTCCCATGACCCGGTGCTAGATTCAGTAAGTGGCTGGAGGGATAGTCAGAGATCTGGATAAGTAGCTGTGATGTTGGGTACTCGATGATGTAATGAGCTACTCGTTCTTCAACAGGGTCCCTCTCAACCTCCAAGAAACACTTCCAATTTTTTCTAGGAACACACTGCTGACCTACTCTGTGTCCATCAGCCATAGTTATGGTCTCTTGGAAACATTATGTCCTATCACTTGGACTCAGCCCCGAGTATTTTAGCCCTGATCTTCCTTCAAAAAAAAACCCAGGCAAACTTGACTTCGCCTCTCATATTTTCAGTAGCTATGAACAGCCCTGATATACCGATATTGGCTCCTTGTATGCTCGCAATGTTTGATACGTGATTGCTAGATTGATGAAAGTCCTTGGTTTCAAATGAGTAAATGTTTTACTGAATTTGCTTTCTGAATATATTAAAATTAACTGTTAAAGTTAAATATATTACGGGTACCAACGTTTTTTTTTTTTTTAATAAATGTTAACATAGGGAAATGGAGGCATGGTTTTTGATGGTTTCCAGTGTTTTACATAAACTTCCATCTAATCTCACTGCACTGAATATTAAGCACTGACACTAACAGGCTGCTTAAAGGAAACCTCAACATTTTTAGTTTGGTTAAAATGACCAATGGGTGGGATTTCTCTCCTGAAATACAGCAACACTATGCCAAACTAAATGCCAACCCTAGTGCATAGGATATCATTTGCCTTCAGGAAATTGGTACCAAGCATGGAATGCAGTCACAGAGACAGACTGATGAATAACAAACATCATTGTGTGACACAGGCCACCCCCTTGCCTCTGAAATGTTGTCATCTGGGTGATGATATTTCCCCTCTCTATTAAGTAAAAATCTTAAAAAAGTTTTCATTTGTCCCACAAGCCATTCAGTCTTTAAATCAGTTATGCACTGTAAAATAAGCAGGATGGTTAGCCGGTCTGGTTAATCTCATCTGCTGCAAGGTGTGTGGGTATGTGTATGAGTATGAGTATGCCTATTGGTGCATTTAATGCTGTGATGTGGATGTGTATGAGTATGCCTATTGGTGCATTTAGTGCTGTGATGTGGATGTGTATGAGTATGCCTATTGGTGCATTTAATGCTGTGATGTGGGTGTGTATGTGTATGTGTATGACTATGCCTATTGGTGCATTTAGTGCTGTGATGTGGATGTGTATGAGCATGAGTATGCCTATTGGTGCATTTAGTGCTGTGATGTGGGTGTGTATGTGTATGAGTATGCCTATTGGTGCATTTAGTGCTGTGATGTGGATGTGTATGAGCATGAGTATGCCTATTGGTGCATTTAGTGCTGTGATGTGGGTGTGTATGTGTATGAGTATGCCTATTGGTGCATTTAGTGCTGTGATGTGTATGAGTATGCCTATAGTAAACTAATTTCTCCATGGGGACAAAAAAGTATGCATGTATGTATGTGTCTATCTATCTTAGGGCATTTGTGAAATGTTTATGTAGCCTTATGTGGAGGGTCAGAGTCAACATGGTTACCACAGACAAACATAGCTGCAGACACCACTAATGCAAGTCAGTGTAAAAAACAACAGTTTCCTTCTTATAAAATGTGAACCCCTTAAGATACAAGTAGCATACTTGTATCAAGCAGCAAAATAAAGTACTGAAATAAAACTATGTAAATACCTGGACATACCATGCTCACAGCAAGTGGCTGGCTTTAACCAGACGAAAACACAAGCCGGTTGTGCTAACGAGTCACATGACAGAGCTCGTCCGGTACAGTCATCACAACTCAGCAAAGGACAACAGATACAAATCACAGTGAAGTACAGCAATGCCTCAGTGATGATTAGTCTCGGAAGAAAAACCTTTCAAAACAAAGTGAGACTAAAAGAATATCTTAGGCAATAATTAGACGGCCAAAGCTTATAAGGAAAAAAAAAACTTCTGGCTGATTCATCTGTGATGTCATTTCCAGATCATCCAATCACTGCAGGTATTCTGCTCCACACCCCCACCCCCTGGGCACAGCATGTTGCGCACTCTGTCCTCTGTGGCATTTCCTAGTAATAGCTGCTTTCTAACAAAGACGACCTTCTGAACTTCACTGCAACAGCCCGTTTGCCCTTACAGCAAATTATGTCAAGTTTGCTTAACACAATGTGGAATGTTTCTTCGGCCAGCTATCACCGAGTAGCAAAAAGGAATCTGCTTTACACTGAGGTATTGCAGTACAGATCTGTGCACTGGAGGGGTACGGCATGTGCGGCATGAGGGGCCACAGGGGGAGCACACAGTGCTTTGCAGTGCAGCCGAGGGTCGATGCTTTTGCCTGCTGTACCTTTGGCAGGGGCTTCTGGAAGGCCTGCATTGCCAGCATCAGGGGGGCAGCTGTAGTCCAGTTGTAGTACCTGTGGGGTTCCAGAAAGGCTGCTAGTCAGTTTTCGTTCCATGAGTTTAAAGCAGCCTAAGTCATGGACAGGGTGCCTGAACGCAACCCAAACAAGTGCTCTTTTTACTTAGTTGCATATCCAAATTAGCCTTAAAGTAATGGAATCTATAAGGTTATTTGTAAAGAAAAAAAGATTCTTGCACTGAGAACTTCAGAAGTCACTAATAACTTGTTGTCCAGCCTGCATACCTGACTCAAGAAGCCCAGGAAGACCCCATTGTGCAAGAGTCTTGATTAACGCAATCAGACACCAATAATCTTTATAACTTACTTGGTTCCGATCTTCACCACCAAGTTTGGGTCATCGATGATGGAGGGATTTTCAGCAAACTGCTGGTATGTTATTGCTTTTTCCTGAAATTGTTCTAGAAATAACAAAAAAAGGCCCTCCATCAAAGATCGCTACCAATGATTTTACACCATTGTTAACAAATCTTTTAAGTGGTAGCAGTCCTCAACGTTTGTCCCTCACTGCCACACAATGGCTATTTTTTTCACTTGAACCAGGTATTCAGGCGATTTATAACTGGTCAATACATAAAATCAGGCGTGTCAGCAGTGGAAGAGAACACAGACTTATACTGACCAGGGAAGGGTGAGGACTCAGCCGAGAACACATGATTAGCTATATATTACTCTAACATTTTTAAAACTGACGAAAGTATGAAAGCAAAGACAAACCTACCTTTTGTGATTTCTTTGTTGTCAGTGAGACCCCCACACAGGGAGATGGCGATAGAGGGCAGGTCTCCTATTTGGTCAGAGTAGCTATCGACACCACTATCCATTCCAGAGCTGCTGACGGACTGCGGGGACATGCTAGCACTGTGCACCAGGCTTTCTGCCGTCCCCATGACAGCACCAGCTCCGTCACTGTAAACCGAGGAAGGCCTTATTGCCCTTCATGCCACAATAAACTGAGCCTGTGACTTTTGTGGCTCGCAGTTCTTTGGTATAATCTCGTTGCACAGTAAGCAAGTCACTGAAACGTTACCTTTTTGGAAAGTAAAGGGCGGCCACCTCAGGGTCCATCTCTGTAAGGTCATCCAGATAAACGCCGTCTGACCCGAGATGTCGACTCCTCTTATCTGCAGATGGGAATTTTTTTTTCCATTAAACTTGTTTATAACCTGAAGTTTTAAAAACTGTATTTCGTGTATTAAACTATCCATAAGAAATATTAAAAGCTCTGCAGCGCCTCTTAGTGGACCACAGCGAAGGTGCGTGCTCAGGTTTAAACTGGCAAACTGGCTCGTGTTCTGCTGACTGGATAAGAAATACTGGAAAAGGAATTTTACCAAAACAAAAACACTGCCACTCATTCTGAGCCCAGTGTGTATGTCTGGCCTGTAACTATTGTTACCTTTCTTCTTAGATGGGGAGTCTGTCTTGCCAAGTGGGCGGGACACTGGACTGTGTCTCTCCTCCTCCACCTCAGACATCAGAGGGGCGCCAGGCCCCAGGCTTCCCGGCACGGCTGCCTCGGCGTCCCTGGGCTCCGGGCTGAACAGGTCCACGGGACAAGGGCAGTCCTGCTGCTGCTCGGAAGGGCAATGCCCTGAAATCACCCTGAAGTGGGTGTTCTCCGACACGGGGACCGAAACGGGAGTCTTCGGCGGTGACTCGGGCTTTTCCAGGAAGAGGCTGGGCTGGCAGACGGGAAGAGGAAAGAGAAAAAAATCATGCTTAATGAGCCCCTGCTTTCTTTCACTGTCTTCACTCAAATCGCCATCTATCTTCTTGAGCTTCTAGTGAACTTTTCTGCTTAATGCATGGTTAATAATTATCCATCCAACTCGGACACAATGCTAGTGACAGTAATAATTCTACCAGTAAAACTGCCAATTAAAATAGAGCCTTTAGCTCATTGGCTAGCAGTAGTACTCCATGCCTGTCCTGCACAGAATGGCTGCATTTCCTGGAAGGCATGGTTTTAGCTATGCATTTTAGCCATGCCATGCATTTATCATGCAGCTACTACCTTGGCAGCCTGTGGAAGTTCTCCCCAAGCCCACAGCATCTCGGGCTTGGCCTGCTTCTCCTTGTCTGACGGTTTGGTGACCAGCTCCGAGTCGCTCTTCGGTGTGGAAGGCCGGGAGGTGCTGGGGCTATGGGAAAGAGGGGCACACGGTTACGTCACAGTGTTCCCCTGTATGTTTCAGTTCCCTAAAATGCATTTTAAATTCAGCATCCTGTTATAAATGCATTTGTCTAAAGCCTCTCTGATTTAGAAGAGCTGAGTGAATAATATCTCTAGCCCTCCTTGACATGTGAGGGGTATGCCTCTTTGGTTATGCTCGAGTACTGCTAGTGGCCATGGGGGTGGAGGTGGTGGTGCAGGTGAGGTTATGGATGCTGAGAATGTGCATAATAGTCAGTCCTATATCTGTGTGCAGGCTGGAAGTGAGAGAGGGGCATGACACAGACAAACCTCCAGCCACCAGGGGACCACAGTGAGAGAGCAGAACTCACTGCAGGGCCTTTATCAAGTGTTGCATGTGTGGAAACTAACTGATATGTGCAACATAGTTATGTCTAGAGGACGTGAAGATATTATCGTCAAGACCTTATAATTTCCTGGATCAAAAGTTTGTGCATTTAATGCTAGAGAACTAATCAAGTTTTAATCTGAGTGTGTTTCCGTATGGTACTGTTGATTAGGAAGGTGGCCGTTTTCCTTGTTGATTTCCTGATAAAAATGCACAACCAAAAGCTAACTCTGTCAAGAAAGGCTCTGTGCAATGCTTTGTGGGAAGAACACAGTACTCCCTTAGTGTTGCAAAAAAAAGCCAATGAGTCTAAATCACTTAATCTATACAAACAAAAAAAAAGAAACACAAAATATTGTGGCACTTTTAGACAAAGAAACACAGAAAGTAGAACACAAATAAGATTGTGTCTGCCATGATGTCACCTCATCAGGTGGTAGGCGGTGTGAGTACACACACCCGCTCTGTGTGGGTTACCTGTGCACAGGTGACCACTCCCCGTCAGAACGCGCATAAATGGCCCCCTGCTTGAACAGGCTGCCTGAGGAGCCTCCACAGGCTCCGTCTTCCCTGAAAGCCTCGCGGGATGAATTCCTGGGAAAACACACAAATCAAAACAAACGGTGAAAGTGACTCGCACAGCACTGGTGCTCAAGAGCAGGAGGGCACAGAAGAACACGTGGCCTGCTTCCGTCTCCGGCGAAGAAGCGTTGCTGAGCATACGAGAGATGGCGTCGCTCAAGATCAGTCCACTTTGAAGGTATGGCACTTTAAAGGGATACGATTTGATTACAGGGCTGTGATTAATGATGCCTATCATTTTGAAAGGGTGTCTGGGCTTATGGAGGGCACCTGAAAGAGCCTCGTTCTGGAAGAACTTTGTGATGGGTTATTCTGTTATCCAATGTATCCCGATCCGAAAATCTGTGGCTGGTTATGTTGGGCGAGTTTTAAAAAACACATCGGTCGGGTTGCACATCTACAGCTCTCTCCCCAGGTCTCATTCGATAACAACATGCTGCTCTGTTACGCAAGAGGCGAGGGAACGAAAACAGTGATGGGGCTTTGGACCTGCGTGGCAGACCAATCTACTCTCGGTCCATCCTTTTTCTAAGAAAGCTATCGCCAGATCTCCATGCCAGAAGCTTCCCTATCCCTGAAGACTGCACTGGACGCGCTTTCCAACGGGGCTGGCAGGGGGCCACACACAACCCCCCCTCCTCAGCACAAAGGACCTCCCGCATCTGCGCTTGACTATTCCGAACCACATTTGCAGGGTTTTGGGGGAAACTAGCACGCCAGCACACCGCCAACTGGCAGGAAACCAACGCTCCACTAATAACATTGGGTCTTTTTTCGGCCATCAGGGGGTCATGTGACCTGTGTGCTTTAATATGAAATTAGGACAGATGAGACGCAAAGTGAAGATTAATAGTGCATGATCAGCCCCGGAGCAGAGCTAGGTGGTGCACTGGCAGGCTTTACACAGCCCCCCCCCCCCTGCTAAGGACATGTGGAGAGCTGTCCTACAGGTGCAGGGTGTGTCGCCCTGGGCGTCCGGCTGCATCTTCCCAGCCCAGAGGCCGCCGCCTGCCCACCTGCTGCTGTCCGGCTCCTTCTCCTCGTCGGAGCTCATCTCGATGCAGAACATGTCCTCGTCCTCAGAGGACTTGGCGCTGTCCTCTCGCTTCATGCTGTCCACCTTCGACTTCCTCCGCAGCTTCCTCCTCTTCTTCGGAGCCCCGCCGTCCCCGAAAGACTGCAGGGATCCCAGGGCCTGGACAGGGGGCCCGGTCCCCGGGTCAGAGTGCCGGGTCGGGCCCTTCCCCAGCTGGGCTCCCATCAGTGCTGCCCCATCGGACATGATGGGGGAGGTGGCCAGGTATGCAGGCACGACTTCCTGTGGAGGGCACGCAGAGCACACAATGAATGTCGGCAAACACACTGTTCATCAGACACCCTTCTGAAGAAGCCCCAGCCGCACCAGCCAGCCCAGCTTCCCAAATGAATGCCATACATAAAGCGGATCCACTTTGGAAAACTACATTATTATATATACAGCTGATCTTCCCCAATTAAAATCTATATTGCTATATATAGCATATCCCCCCACTTAGCTTAGCTTTCCTACAGAAATCCATATTATGCTTAGCATAGCTTTCCAGCTGAAGTCCGCATTATTATACTTAGCATCGCCTCCCAAGCGACACCTGAATCATTATAATTAGCACGGCTTTGCAAAACTGCATAACTGCACCGGCAGCCCGAAACGGAGACGCGGCGGTACTGCAGGACATGCCCCAAGAGCGATGAGCAACCCGGAGTGTAGAGGAAGGAACGGAGTTTGGCTTAGGGGACAGGAGCAGGACTGAGTTTGAACAGAGGCATTGACAGCAGCGGGGGAAAGCAAGGGGCTAAACAAACAAGCAGGATCGGGATTTTCTGGCCTGAGAGAAACCAAGCTGGGAATACGGCATTGCTGAGTGAATGCGTGAGAGACTGGGTGAGAGAGTGAGAGACTGAGTGAGGGAGTGAGAGACAGAGGGAGTGAGAGACTGAAAGACTGAGTGAGGGAGTGAGAGACTGAAAGACTGAGTGAGGGAGTGAGAGACTGAGTGAGGGAGTGAGTGAGGGAGTGAGCAAGTAAGTGACTAAGCAATAGAGTAAGTGAGTAAGTAGCAAGTAAGATAGTGAGTGAGTGAATAAGTGACTAAGCATGTGAGCGCGTGTGAGTGAGTGAGTATACTCTTCACCCAACAGTTCATTCACAACTTCATAAAGGACAGCATCACTTTCCAAAGAGAAAACATGACCGTCTGTGATCTGTGTTTAAAAAAAGAACAACATTTGAAAAAGCAAAGTAATTTATTGTTTAAAAAAAAACAATAAAATTCAACTACTGTAATGGACTATTACTGTACTGATATGTTACCGGGAATCCATACTCGCACAAAGCTGTCTGATATTTTTCTGATGTGCTGCTCTCTGCTGGCATTACTTATGCCCCTGATAAGAGGATTAATCTTTTCAACAGATGGAAAGAGTGAAATAGCTTACAGAATCAGACATTCACAAACCAGAGAGAATGCTAACTTTTCTTTCACACAGGGAGCCCTAGTCCCTCTTTGGACACTAGTCTCACGGGGGTAGACAAGGAAGACCAGAAATCCAAGACATGCTTTCAAAAGCCTGACAGTCTGACAGCCGTACGTGAATCGCGCCTATTATTATAGTGCTTTATAAATCACATTCCGACACTTAAAACAAAATAGTCAGAATAGCCTGATATTCATAAACCGTATCTGTAGCTCATTAGCTCAGTAAACTGAAGGTAGTGTAAACTGGGAACACTGCCTTTTACTGCATCTGTATAAGCTTTCCTTGTGATGCAACATTCACAGTTCTCCATTTCAGTGCAGACTTCTGCCCTACTTTGTGCCTGCAGGCGAGTCACACGGAAAATAATATGGGCCCCTTCCTCAGTGTGTGTGTGTGTGTGTCCTGGGGGGCGGGGCATTGGTGTCATGATACACTCATAACCGGGCCCCAGAGTGTGCCCAGTCCCCCGTCCTCACACAAGGTCCCCCTGTGGCAGCATGCCCTTCCTTTTAAAGTGTGTTTTCCCTGTCGACGCAGTGAGTGCTTCGCTGCCTGTAGGACTGCTGCGCATTTCCAGAGTTTAGGTTTACAAAGCTCAGCAAACGGGGTTAAATTAATCTTGCTCTCCATGCAAGCTCTCTGTCACAATGAAGATTACTCACAAAATGTAAGCTCTGTTCTGCTGGGCTGGCATATTAAACATCAGCTCCCACACAACCACGCTGTGACAGTGTTTTCCACAAAAGAAAGCCAAACATGGCGGGGTAGGGTCAGAGGTCACCGTCATGCCAAAAAAGCCACTTCATCCAAGCTCAGCATGTGAGCCACCTCCCACTAAACTTGGTCTGTGGTCCCGTAGATGGACTCTTATGTACATATTGTGGATTTACTTACTAAGCAAATGCTTTTATCCAAAATGCCTTATAATTCAGAGGGCAGGGTGAGCCAATCCCTGGAGCAGTAGGGGTTAAATTAAGGGCCTCGCTCAAGGGCCCAATGGTAAGATAACTGTAATTTGAACCAATGCCCTGCCGGTCAGAGGTGCAGAATTCTAGGCCGCAGCGCTAATCGCCCGTCATCCTGTATTCCGAATGCTCTCTTTTGGGCTCGCCTTTGCCTGAATACCTCTCCTTAGGTTCCTTCTGTTTGTGATCCACTGTACTGTTCTTGCACTTGTCGCTGGTCATTCACTGAAAGCTCAGCCAAGCTGTCCTTATGCCTAGTTGGCTCCCCGACTGCTGATATTGTCAGCCTCACATCTGCTGGATAAATTAATGTAGTGTAATGTATGTATGTGAGGCTGTCCAGATGCCACAATGTTAACATCCTCTCTACATGTCAGGAGAACATGGGAGGAGGCTGCAGAATGCCTACTAAGGAAAGGATACCCTGGCAGGGAAAGGGGGTGAATGCCTCCCTCGTGAAAGTTAAACCCTAGTAACAGAAGACGCTGACCCTCGCCGGCCTTCATGGCCCCTTTAAGCTCGCCCGTTTCCACAGTGCACTGGAGAGAGAGCTGGGTGGCTCCCCTGGCCCCCGTCCCTGACACAGAGGCTGGAATCGGAGTCCTGACACGTTACCAGTAAACAGGACTCATGTTTCCAGATACACCTGCTGCCTCTGGTATGACATCCCAGCCAACCTCGACGCCAAAGGGCAAGAACACAGCGAGCACGCAGGGACCACATAGGAATCCTGCAGGGGGTCAAACAGGGGTCACGGGTCACGGGTACCGTACTACCTGATCATTCTCAGTCTCCTTCACGAAGAAGGCCTCCCCGTTTTCCCCCAGCTTCATGTGCAGGTTCACAGGCTCCCCGTTGATCTCTATATCCACCTGTTCCAGGGACAATCAAAACCAACGGCAACGGTTAAACTCCTGCAGAGGAGGCTGCTCTGATGCCGAGAGGGCCGCGTCCGCAGAAGGCAAAACCGCAGCAGCTTTCTGACAGACGACTCAC
This sequence comes from Petrocephalus schoutedeni, assembly GCA_026780765.1. Taxonomy (NCBI): domain Eukaryota; kingdom Metazoa; phylum Chordata; class Actinopteri; order Osteoglossiformes; family Mormyridae; genus Petrocephalus; species Petrocephalus schoutedeni. Next base: position 17,888,891 of record JAODKL010000039.1, read on the forward strand.
CAATTTCTCACGGGACCGGAACACGCCCATCTTCCCGAAGCGGACGTGGAATGGGGAGCACTGCAGCGTGCCGTCCGGCTGGCGCACCACGATGACATCGATGCAGCCCGACAGGGTGGCGGGGTTCAGGCCTCGGTACAGCTCCTTCACCTGCACGAAGACCTGCCCCGCCAGCTGGCCCACGTAATTCATGGTCTGGCTCTGAGGAGACAGGCCAGCAGACAGCTCAGAGCCGGCCTTGACCACACTCCACGTCAAAAGTCAACGAGCCTTTACTGCTCCATGGCACATGCGTGATACACTGAGAAGAAATGCATCTCCTCATCGGTCATAAACAGGAGTAAACAGCATATTAGTGTAGTAGAATCATGGCATACTATGACATAATGAAATCTGCACATGGATATTAGGCTAACAATACAGTTAAAGACCTGCTTTGGTGGGAAAGATTAGGCAATGGAACAGAAACAGATGGGAAAACTGGGCTTGCTTCTCCAGGAATGGACAAACTTGAAACATATTAGATACACCTTAGATACACAGACAGACCAAAGTGAGACTTTCGTAACTTATCAGATGACAGGTAATTGATTAGTATTAGGTTTATGAAGCAGATTCTGGCAGCGTTTAGCTATAGGGATCAATAATCTTCTTAATCTACTTCAAATGTGTCATCCGTAATAAACACTGACTCCGCATCCGATTACAATTACCAGGGATTAAATATTTTACAGGATTAACTGCTAGGATAACCATGTTATCTGGCATTCAGTGTCAAAGACAGTAGCTGTAAATATTTAAGAACTACTGTCCACATTAATAGGCTTATAAATATTACCGAATGCACACGACTTCCTTTATGCCGGCCAATAGGTGACATGTTTGTCTGTTGTTCAAGCCATGCAGTCTGTTCTGTTACTCTAATACTTAATCTGTTCACCGCCATTAGCCGTTTCAATCCTGTGTTTGAGTGTGATACTCTGCCTCTCCCCTCTTAATTTCTCCAGACTCCTTGACCACTTTCTTTCAGGGAATCATATTAATATTTTAGGTTTTATGATATGGTGGTGCAGTGGTTAGCACTGTTGCCTCACACCTCTGGGACCAGGGTTCCAGTCTCCGCCCCCCGTTCCATGTGTGTGGTGTCTGCATGTTCTTGTTGTGGGGTCCCCCCCCCCCCCACCCCCACAGTCCAAAAACATGCTGAGGTC
>JAODKL010000039.1:17890585-17928092 GCA_026780765.1 Petrocephalus schoutedeni
CCCCCCCCCCCCCCCCCCCCCCCGAGACTCTGAACAGGATAAGCAGTTTCAGAAAATGGATGGATGGGATTTATAATAAAATACATGATACTGCATAACATTTGATTGGGAGATCAATGTGACAGTGTGACAACTCGTCATATTTCTAGCATTACCTTTTAATACACACTCAATGCAATATTATTCTTATATCTGCATGATATACATTCCTCCTTTTATATTTGATGCTAAAAGGGAGGCTTCCTACTGGATGTTGAGGAAAATAAAGAAAAACAATAGGACAGGTTCCTGAAAACAGGCCGTAAGGAGCGGGGTGTCCATGACTAGGAAATCCGACCCCCTGACATTTGCCCTACGAGTGTCATGCCTTCAGAGAACAGTCACCCTGCGGTTTCCATTGCCCAAACTGAGAGAGTTGATCCTCTGGTAAAATCTAACTGGTAACCAGAGACCTTCAGGGCAAATGAGACACCAGACCAGTCTTCGATGTCTGGAGGTAAATCGGGGCGATGGAGTGGGCGAGGGTCTAATGCATAATCCATCTGATCATGGTCATGGAACTGGGATACCTGATGAACTGTAAAAATATTGTGTTAGCGGGGTAGGTTAGTCACAGTTTAGTGAGTTGGTTAAAGAGAGGCACCAATCCTGAACTAGTCCTATCAAGAGATGCAAACATTACATGCTCAAAGAATAGTACCAGTGACATAGTTTCATAGTTCCAAAAAACAGCCAAGTAAAAGGTCCCTACAACTCCCTGGCAATTAAGTCAAGAGATCATGGATTTACACCGATGAAGTCTTCAGTGTATCATGTTACTCTGGCTGAAATTATGTGTAAACCTGATATAATCCATAATAGACCACTCATTGCTGGCCAACACCTATCTGTTGGTTAAAAAGAATAATTTGAGAAGAATAATAAGAGATGGTCAAGCTAAAACTGGTTTAGGCTATTATTAAAGGCAACAGTTAATCCGCAACGTAGGCCTATTCAAATCCATGCAGTGACGTGTTTTTAAACATTTACATAAATATGACACATGGATATTCTCAACACATACCTACAAGATAAGATTCAAAAGATTCAAAATATTCAAAGTTAAATGTCGTTTAACTTAACGATTACTGTCGCTTAACACAAGTACTCCAAATACACTTGGGCAAGGTGTAATTTGTTCCCTTTTGTTTCATTTTAATTTAAAATATTTCTTCAGAATATCTCGTTTTCTGTTAGTTTCTGTTTCTTTCTTATAAATACCTCAAAAGGTCCGGTCTGATGTGCTACCGACTACCAAGACAGTTACAGATTTATCAATAATAATAATAATAATCTAAGTATGTTTATGCGCATTTCAGCGGTAAACCCTAACAAGCGAAATTCAGGTATGAACGCACTACACACATATCTCAAAAGAATCTTAGTCCGGGTTTTGAAAAAAAAAAGTAAAACTTCACACTCGCTTCCTTTTCCGCGAAATGTATATGGGCGGCTGCCCTATTCCTCTACACGTCACTGTGAAAGCGTACAATACTAACCACGCTGATGTCTGGCATCCGTGCCCATGTAGAAATGTGCACACCATTCAGCCCAGCCAGGCAGCTCTCTGCTCCGTCATCAGCTTGGGGAGATACCCAAACCCTGTCTATCTCATTGTCTTATTTCCCTCAGAGAAAATATTTTGGTAGCCATGTCATCTGAGTATGCAGCTCCACCTCCACCTCAATACGGAATTATTCCTAATATGAGAAACATCTATATAAGCCACATTAAAACTTATACAACTTAAGAATTTCACTCTAAAAAGAGGTCAAAGGTCCATCATTTAAATATCATGAAAATATCAATCAGCCCCGCATATAAACTAACAAATAACAGGACGGCAGATGACATAATATATGCGGCTCCCGTTATAGACCATAAGCTGTTCAGTTATGGTGAAAGCATTTCCTATTTCATATCACCAACTCAGCACAGCACTGCAATACTGGCAATATTTTTAAACATCCGTAATCAATGTATCAGAGATACGGTTATAATAAGGCAACCAAAGCTTTAATAATCAATACTATATTTCAGATTCAAAACCACCTAAATGTCATCGCAGACGAAAAAAAACACACAGCTGTCATGGGTAATTTACCTCTTCGGAGGACTGCAGCCACCGGGACAAGCGAGACGAGAATGCGGCACGACCGTCATTCAATCAGGCGTCCGGAAAGCATCGCAAATGCAACAAATTGGCTCGGCGCCCCCAAATAAAGTACACGGCGTACAGTGCGCGGATACTGTATTTAAAGCGCTGTTTATCCTGCCTGCGCTACCCCTCGAAATATCTCAACCGTTCCAGCATTTCGGAAGTCATCGGAGCCGACAGCTCCCGAGCCGCCGACCAATCAGAGCGCAGGATGCAAATTCCGCTTCGGCGCCCGCCCCCCTTCGGGGGAAGGCCGCTCACATGATTCCATATACATTAAAGCGAAATGCACGCACGGTAGGAGCGCACGCTTCCGCAGCCGGTTATTCGAGGTCGGCCGGGATCGAGCTGACTACCGCCGCAGCCTCCGCCCCATTTTTTTCGGGCCCGGGGGCACAAGGAGGCGCGTGACGCGATCCCCAGCTAAGCGATTATTACGCAGCCGGGGAGCCCGGAGGAAACTGCGGTTGAGTAAATGTCGTGAGGTGACCGTGCCGTCCAATCGCATCGCTCCTACCTTGACATACGATGTCTGCTGCTGGGTTTTTCTTTTTTCTTCTGAGAATGAAAAACTTTACGATCCACAAACGTTAGCAGTACGAAGGCGTAGGGGGGGGGGGGCACAGGTACACTATACTACACACACACACACTCAGTCCATGTATTCCTATCATTATGGGGACACTCCATTCATTCCTATGGGCATAACCCTGATCCCAACTATGACACCATTAACACCTACCCATCCCTAACCTTAGCCATAAGTGTGTGGACTGAAAAAATGTCCACTCAAGGTAAAAAGTAGCATGGTTTTATCACGTTGTGGGGACATTGGGTCGCCACACTTTAATAATTACAAAGCCACACACACACACACGAAATTATGAAATTATAGTATGGCAGCTTCTAGCAGCCTTACATACCGTCACTCCATACCCCCAACAACAGATGAAACGGGTTATATTTCTACTAGGATTGTTTTAAAACGTGTGAATATCATGTCAAGAAGCAAAATTATTTTATCGAACAAGATAGTAAAAACATAATTTTTTATAGGCCTAATTGGATCGATATGGCATTCATTATTACTATTTACGCCGTAACTCACCTAAAACTCATTTGTTCTTAGGTTTAAAGAATCATTGCATACATAATAAAAACAAAAATCCTTGAATAAGCCTTGAATAGTTCCGCGTCAGGATAGACTTTAGTCAGACTGAAGTATACTTTTTTTATGAACGTAGGCTCATCACCCATAAACAATAAAAAATGTAGACTATAAACGCGAAAAACAGCATCTGCAAAGTGAAAGTGTATGAGTTGTTTTCACAATATTCTCTGTCTATAATTTATTAATGACTTCTGAATTACTTAGGCCTATTACTTAGACATAATCAGACAAAATTCATTAAAAGCTCTTGCTAAATATAAATCCTGTGAATATGTCATCAGCACTTTCTGAGCTAGTACGCAAACAACGTCTTTCCTGGAGTGAATAATTTAATAATTTATTTATTATTTAATCCTGTGCAGTCAGGTATCTTGTATACCTCGGAAGAACTTTTTGAAGATGGTAGCTTATCATTAATTAAATCATTAGTTATATTTGTAATCTTATTTCAGTTATTTCCACATTGCAGAAAATCCTAAATATGTTGCAATTAGACAAAAGGGAATCGGGCAACGAAGAACTGGGTTTTGGGGAATAGAACATGACTAAAGCTTTCTGGTTAGGCAAATTATCTGTTTCGTGGTTTCCGTTCAGCTTTGGTGTTACCATGGGCGTAAATTTCATTTAACAGTAGGGGGGGACAATAAATATAAAATTTCTCATGAGCAATTTTTGAAGGGCACACGTATAATACAGTCAAATTGTACTTATAAAGATATGTCCCCACAGTGAAAAACTTCTGTCACAATGCTTCTGTCATTGTGATTGTAGCATGGAGACTGCGTCATTATGGTTATTTGGGGGGGACAATGCTCGGATGGAGGGGGGACATGTCCCCTCCGTCCCCCCCGGGATTTACGCCCATGGGTGTTACAATCGACGAGTATGTCTGTGCGTGCGTGTGAATGCGTGCGTATGTGAGTGTGTGTATGCGTGGGTGTGAGAGTGTGTGTATGCGTGCGCGCGTGTGTTTTCTTGAGCACCAACAGTCGCTTTCCCACCGATCAGGGGTGGGGTTTTTTTCCTGAATGCCTACTACATGTATTAAATGTACTATATTCCTCAGTCAAAAAAAACGTCATCGATATTATTTGAAAACTTAGTACCGTCGTGCTATCGTTCCTCAGCTTGTATTTTAGTGGATTAAAAAATATCATTTCTTTTCAGGTTATCAATCTAAATTAATCCACTGTCAAAAAAGCCTATAGGACCTTATATAGGAGCTCGAACGTCAGGTTTTACTGGGGCTCAGCTGATACATATTGGTGCCCGTGCCCCTGGGGGTCTAGCAGCGCACATACCGCCGGAACTTCTGTATTTCCGGGCCACTTGTACGTTAGATCGCTTCCCTACCGCACACCACAAACAGTGACCTTTATAGCTTAAACTTCACACGTAATTCAGGGCCGTAGCCAGCTGCTACCGGACCTCGGACATTTTAAGAGCTAAAAATACAAGTTGAAGCAAAATATTCAACTAAAAAAATGGCTAGATTAGGCTAACTAACGTTTCACATAACGCCATTAATTAAAAAAAAAAACAGTTAATGACAGGGACGGTATAAATAGTGTGATTGACAAGATCTAATCTTCCCTAAAGCGCCTAACAAACCGAGTCTTGGGTAAAAAGTATTTGGAACAGAATAAGTGCGATTTCCTGTCTGTCAGAAGGCATCCGCCTTTATGCTTTTACCATATAGACACATTTCTTCTTTCATAACACATGCTTAATACACTTGTTATTATCTTTGACATGCAGCTGGCTTTGAGGAAAAAACACTGAACAGACAATTAGAAATGTAATGGAAAACAAATTATGTTGTTTATGGGTGTTCTAAACCTCTCCTGAACATCCCGGCCATTAATTACATTTGTTAAACTTCACCCCCAGCGAATTCAGTTCCAGTAACCATGGACTTGACGATGAGTTGATTACTTTTTATTACATGGAACAGACCACGATCAGCACTGGTTCAGACTGTAAATCAGTCATACCTTGCCTGTTACATGTACTGTAGCTACTGTAACATTTTAATGACAGGGTATTGCAGAACCTGTATAGCTGACTGCTCTCTTGACATTCACATTGACTTATGAGCATGGTGCAGCTAGGCCTCTGGGAGGGTAGCCAGCAATGATAATGCTGAATGTATTCTTATGGTCGCTGACACACCAGCGGAGGCAGTGAGCAGTGCTTCACTGAAAGGGGACTGGTGGCGTCACATTGCCGCGTGCGGCTAAGTGTGACCCCACCTGCCCTGTGCATCTGCTAGTGTAACAGAATGGCCCTGGATAGCGGTACTTTTGTTGTGGTTGACGGTGAACAGTTCCATAATTTATAATAACCCACAGGAGTCTTTGGGCATCAAACCCGACATGGGCGCCGGGTTTGCCTGGCCGGCGTTTTGAAGCTACCGATGTCTCTCATCGCCACACTTGTAGCTATTCTCCATGTGCACCGTATCTCATTAATGACATGCAGAATATAGCCACTTTACTTCACAATCCAGTAAATCCTGACAAGAACTGTGTACATCTGTTTTTGATAAGGTACTTTAAAATAAACAACATCATGGAAGGTTTCACTTTCTACCAACTTGAGAAGAACAAGGAACCGATGGTGGGTGGGGTTATTGTGGCCGGTCAATCACCTAATTTTACTCAAAGCAAACCAATAAGGTAATCAATGGAAAGTGGAATAAACTGAAACAGCTTTTGGGATGAAAACTCATTTCCTGTATGTTTTCATTGGTGCTGCAGACTCTACAATAAGTCCAGTCTTTATTTTCCAAGCCGTACAGACAGTGCTGGGGAAGCTATTACATGCTGTATTGTAACTGTGTATGTGAATATAAAGAAATAAAGAATCTTGAATCAAGAGTAATCCACCACAGACAAGTTCAGGTGCATGAAATCCAGACCAAGGTTTTGTTTCAACCAGTCAGTTAAGCATAAAGAGCCACAGCCACAGAGTACTCAACTGGCTGGATGAAACAAAACCTTGATCTGGATTTCTGTACTTTCTGGACCTAAACTTGTCTGTAATAATTACTTTTGTGAGTAACTTCCCCAACACTGCACCGGACTAAGAGTGTTGATTTCAGAAAACCAATCTCATCATTATCTCGAGACAGGAATACCAGACAAAACCTTTTCCCCCTCACCTGTCTGTCTCTTTGACCACCTGGTCCGTTCTGAGTAACAGGCTTGGGGAGGTCAGTGCTTAGCAAGTACATACTGTACTTCATTTCCTGTGACATCATGACACCAATTTAGGTTAGACTGTCTCTCTGCTGACCTCAGCTGCCCCAGTGCGTTTGTTGGGCCAGAAAGATGTCACATTGTGTGACCTCTGACCTCACTGCCTCCTCATCCACCTGGGAGATACAGTTTCCTCAGTCATTTTCTGGGCTTGAATTTAAAAGCACTCAGAACCTAGCCATTTCAAGTAGTTTACCTAAATATATTAATATGTTGCTTTATAATTAGCTGTAACTTGTTCTACTTCCCTGCCGTTAGACACCTAGACTATCTGCGCAAATGAGAACTGGTGAAAGGCCACAGTTCACTGCATGGCCTCCTTCGGGAATCGCATTTCTACAAGTGAAATGCAAGAAAGTCTGAAATCAGCTTGGAAAGGATAGCAGCTTGTCACCAGCTGACACAGATTTTGCCTCCGAATGTGATTTCCACATGTCTGTCTGGCACAACCCCTGGCGAGAATGGCAGCACAGCCGCTCCCCGTGTGGCGATGGGGTTACGATCCGATAAACCTAACTAAGATGAAACCTATAAGTAAGATAAACCTAAGTAAGATGAAAACATCGTAAGGTGAAAATGCATTTTAATACAGCACCCAAACATCATAGCCTAGCCTAGCCTACCGGAAACATGCTTAGAGCACTTACATTAGCCTACAGTTGGGCAAAAATCATATACACAAAACCTATTTTATAATAAAGCGTTGAATATCCCATGTAATTTATTGAATAGATATACAAGGGGAATACTCATCGTAAAGTCGAAGTATCGTAACACAGACCATCGTAACCCCAGGGTGCGGTTGTACAGCTGAGAGTGGGAGTTAGATCCTGGTGTCAGATGGCACTTCGTCTTAGCAGATGTTGCCCTTCTGGAGGGCAACCTAGCAAAATCTTGTAAACGTTGGTCATAGTAAGATTTGAGGATCTGTAGTGCATGACATTCAGACCAAGCAATAGCCATGGAGCATCACAAATACACAATAAAGTATTCAATGAGCAGAAGCCCAGTTTTAAAGAGGAATTTTCTGGATTTATAGATTTTTATCAATTATATTTACTAATTTATAATTTTTTAAATGTTAGTATAGTCTTACTCTGAAATTTTCCTTTTGTGTATAATTGTTGTTTCTCTTGAATGGTAGGTGTTGTCTGGGTTGGGCTTATGTGGCCAATCACAATCTGAGGGCAAAAAGCTTGTGTCATGTGATGAAATGACACAGCATTTGCACACAACGTATCCTAGGGAATCATTTACGATTGTGACGTACTTGGAACTGCAGGATTTGGCTGCACTTTTTTCTGGGTAGATTTTGTTTTTGGCCATTAACATGGGACTTGGAGATCAAAGACTGAGGAGGGATGGTACATGACAAGCCGTCATGTGTTTACATGCTAGCTAATTGTAATGTTTGGGATTCTGGCTTAGCTAGAATGGAATGTGAGGATGTACATACATGTACTGACGTAGACAGATCCTTTGTGCTTTAGCTCATTGGTATGTTTGGTGGCCTGAGAGAGTCACATGATTGGGCGTCGGTGAAAAGTGACATCACTGACAGTCTCGTGAGTGCTGAGTAAACCTACAGGTTCCACTCATCTCCATTGCATGATTCATCTACCGACGTAGCCGTGGGGGGCACCGTCAATGTCGCTCTTTAGCGTGACTTTCTCAGGAATGTTTGTTTACCAGTTTGTGTCCTGAATGTTGTTGTTGGGATACAGGTCAGAGAGTTCACATTGAAACTATGGTGATCTATCTCCAGGTGGACTGAACTGACTCCTCTAAGCACCACAGAAATATAGGTGCCCACACTTGTGCAGAATGGATTGCTAATCATTTTGATGTATCAGAGCAGGTGTAAGAACTGGCAGCTATAGCAGACTAATGATGGAGGCCCTGGCCTAAATATAATCCCACCTCTGTTGAGGCAAACAGTCACATAACTGCAATGTCGTATATAAATGAGACTTATAAACATCAGGACTGTACATGCAAGCATAAATGAATTCAAACCCTTTAACATGCCTTTCCAAGTTTGTACACTGCAAGCTTGTCATATCGCTGTGGTTAATTTTAGTGTCCCGTATGCCCGACATTCCATAAATACACGAGGATCTTGAAGAGCCATGTTCCTCCAGAAAGTACATCTGATCCCCACCTCACGTCACAGCCCTGCCCCCCCCCCCCCCCAGATCATTCGGCAGGGCTTACACACCCGACGGCCAGCCTTCTTACTCAGCTACTGTCTGTTTGTTTTTGCCCTGAAGGGTTTTACCAGGGTGAGCCTACACACAGAAAAACTGGAACTCACAGCCCAACCACTGACCATGGTCAGTCAGCCACCATGAGCCCAGTTGCCCCCTGAACTTGATTGTCTCCTGAGCTCAGTTTCAGAGAAGCCACCTCGGCCACGTGCTGTGTGGCCCCTTGAATGAACAACTACAGGAATAAAAGAAGCCAGCCTCACACAGTGGTTACTAGCACAACTACTCATGCCCAGTCCATTGTCATTAGATCAAAGCTGCAGCAAAACTGAGACATAGACATGTATACTTTTGCTGCTGTTTCTGGTCTCCCTCTTCCCACCAATGGCTGCCACCCATGCTGTTGCCATGCCATATTTCCTGCAAGCCCTGTTGCTTCCCACCCGGCCAAGTCATGCAAGACTCCCCTCCCTGGAAGAAGACCGAACCATTACAGGAACTTTACCCAGGACCAGGTGGAGTCAATGGTGGTCCCACCATCACAGAACTCTTCCGAGTGCTCAGCCGATATCATGATTCCATCGCACGATTGGACATCCTACGAACAGGACAAGGCTGGGCGTACTGGCTTTTTTTCCTTACTAATTTGACCTGCTCTGTTCTCCGAGAGGTGTTCCAAGCAGAAACTGGAGAGTGTCTGCTGTCGGGCTTCATCCACAGAGCTGCTGACTCCTCAGACATCCGGATGAGGTCACACCTTGTGACACGTCGAAGCAGGCGCAGCGATGCAAGTACACATGCGAACACGTGTCCGAGCCGAGGATCACGAAGAATAACATCCAGTTCTGGCTGTTTACGTGACCGAAATAACAGTTACTTTGAGTCAGCCCAATGGATGAGATATCAGATTGCTCATTTGGCTCTCCGAACTAAGTTTGGCATCTCACAGACCCGTGGTCTCAAAGCCCCCAGCTGTATCCGTTGGTTGCCTGTCTGTTCTTCTCAGCAGTCATCTTGGTCTCCAAAGCAATGTCATTACGTTAAAGGTGTCTCTACCATTAGCTCCCAGAAATGTGATTGTTTTTGTGTCAGGGTCTGTGATGCTCCATTCTAGTCCCGGTTGAATCAGTGATCTGAATCATGGCCATAACTGGACCAATGGTAACTGATAATGGACGGGTGGGACGATTTCTTTAGTTTGTTTGCATGACTGCTGAAATGATGCTCCTGTAGAATCTGATTACTTATCCACTACAGCAATCAATCCTGATCGTTTCTGGAATGAATTAATCAAGCTGGTAGCAGCAATAGCTTTTCATATTAGTAATCAATTTTCAATGAAGGAACTTGCTTTACTATACTAGCTTCATTGAGTTTAATGCATTCCTCTTTTGTTTTAGTGTTTCATGGTTCGCTTTAGCTAATACTGGATTTTTTTTACCTGGAACGCCTGTAGACATTTGGCTGATTTTGATAGTGACTTAATGGAAGTTTGGCGCCCTCTAATGGTCTAAAGAATTGCAGGTATAATCAAAATCACGAGTAGGATCACTTTATTCACCAGGTTCAACGACGGGAAGATACAGTGGCGTTTTACTGGTGGCGCTGTTACATTTAAAAACATATATACAGACAGTTAAACTTCGGTGATATCAATTACAGATTACATGTTCCATCTACTAGGCACCTTTCGCAGTTAACATACTTATTTCATTACCTGTTTAATAAAACTAACCACTAAAAACACGTTTAAAAACCAAGAATTCTGTAATAAAACTGAATCTATACAAAGTATATTGAAAAGAAGGGTAAATATATTGCCATCGAAAGAGGTGTGATTATCAAGTGGACTGACCTACTAAACAGCTACATGCTACTTAGCTTTAATTCCTTATATAGGCGGATATATAATTTTGTATGTTTGTCTTTTGTGTAACCTTGGTGTTATACCAATATTCCCAGACAATTTCATGAATCTATTGTAATAAGTAAAACATAAAAAGTAGCTCCTCTTGAACATATGGGACGATCGCATTTCAGTTTACATTCTGAACCGGCACGAGAATTTCGAACTTGGCGCGAAGCCACGTTTTAATACTGTTGAGTAACAGTGACGGCTCGCCACCATCACGCCGGACATGCGAAAGTAAAGCAGCGCCATGCAGACACTGCTGTCTTTGTTGAAGGACTTCATAACCAGTCTCCGTCCAACCTCCTATCGGGCCGTCCGCGTCCCTGCAGTACAATGCAGCCTTTAACAGTCTGCATGTCATTTCAGCCTCTGTTTGAAGACTACAGACAACAGTTAGATCAGTTATACTACAAACTTCTCACAAGCAGGAGGTCCAGCTCATTTAACTGCGTAACATCGAGTGTAAATAGTTCAATATTCGTACACATTCCGAAGTTCTGAATTCAGGGTGCCATTATTCCAGCAGACACCGAAGATAGACACAAACGGAACTCAAAATACTAATTTCTAGACTTACTAGACACAAGTATTTGTACAGGTATATTGCATACTAATATAATACAAATATACTATTATCATAAAATAATTTTACTTTAAAATTAGGAGGAATTTCACACTGGCTCAGTTCTATAGCCCACCCTGACCAGCCAGGCAAATGTTTGATGATACTAAACGTTAGCCAGCCCCTCTGTCCATGAGCTGGTAATTGTAGCAGGGCTAAGTAACACCAATCAAACGCTAACAAAAATACTGAATATGGCATCTCCGCTTTAAACTGAACCGAATATCAACTATGTGTGTGTGTGTGTGTTTTTTGCTGATTCTAAACCATCACACAAACACGCATGGGGTGTGAGGGTGTCTTCCTCCTTTGAAATGAAACCCATCCAGATATCGGTGTGCAGGAGCTTGACGGCGAAGCTCTGCATTAATCGGTCCAAGTTGGCAGGTCCAGGGATCTCCAGTTTCTGCTGAGAGCTGAGAGTAACCTAAGAGCCACAGAATATGCAGAGTAAGAAACAGCAGCAGCCATGCAGTTACAGTGCCGGCGGGCCGGTCGCGGTCTCATACCCTGACTTCCCTGGGAGCTGCTCTGCAGGCGGCCGTCACGGAGAGGGGGGGGGCACAGCTCTCTCTGCCAGCCAGCCTTTAAGCCTCTTTTTCGGGGGCCCTGCATTCACTCGGATGCCATTAAAGAATGAGCCGCAAGATCAACAGGACTATAAGGCTGTTACGTAACAACGTGTGGGGTGGGCGGGGGGGCACTGTGGATGCTGGCAAGGTCATGTGATCCCACCAGTTTGCCTCAGGTCTCTCTACCTGGATATGGATGTGTGAATGAGCCCCCTGAAGGAGTGCTGGTCGGAGTGAAGGTTAGACAGTCCCCATCTTCTGTATGATTCCTCTCCCGCTTCCCCATCCTCTGCCGAAGCATTTGTTTTGCTGTCCCCATTTTTGCTTATGCAGTTAATCCAAAATGTCTGGATTATAATGCCAGTCATTTCAGTTGCTGTCAGACTGGCCATGCATATTAAAACTGCACGCATTTGGTAAAAGTGCAAGATGCAGTTTTCAAAATATAACAAATTCACGGAGCTCAAATAAAACAAGGTGCAGGTAGCTTTGGACCGGGAGAGCTCTGAACGGGCAAATATTTGGGGCATAACCCAGGGGGTAGGGGATCTGTACCTGCATCCAGAAGGTTGTGGGTTCATAACATTTTACTGGCAGAGTAATCATACCATTGCTGGGTGCTTGAACGAGGAGCTTAAGCCCACCTGCTCCAGGGGTGCATTAGCGTACTGTCCGCTCACCTGCACATGCATGTGTGTCTGTGTCTCTCACGAAGATGGGATGTCTGAAAATTCCCCAATATCTATGTGGGGCTGCTAAAGTACAACTATTCATAAAACTAAAATGTATTTTGCTGTAATCATCCTACTGGCTGGCTTTATTTGCACATTAGATAAAATATTACCTTTGTAATTACACATTTATTTGAGAGATACAGGAGGTGTATTTATATTATAGATGTAGGAAGGGGGATTAGGTGGGCTTGGATGGAGGGCTTACTCAGGTCAGGACCCCTCGGGCTGGGACTGCGCTGTGACCCTTGCTGTAGTGCCATGAGGTCTCTCCTCTGGCCCACAACAGGGCAACACCCTTCAGGAAAGGTCAGGCAGAAAATAGCAGGTCATCTGTAGTTCAACAAGTCGAGCATTATGCTAACAATGCAAAGGCCCCAGTGTGACCTGTCCCTGTGCTGTAACTCGCTTTGTCCATGGCTAGCTACCCGAAAGTCTTGCTGTAGTGCCACGGGCTCATCAGATTAGCAAGCCTGCTTCTGCTTTAAGCCCCCCCCCCCCCACACGGCAGGCTCACCCGTCACCCGAGCCGCGCTCCTCCAGCAGATGGGCGGGCCCGCCACCAGCCTTCCGCGCACGTCCCTCTGCAGGTGACACTGCAGGTACTTCTGCTTGGTGGGCTGGGCGCTGGGCTTCAGGTTGATGTGGATGGAGAACTCCGTGAAGTAGCGGAACCCCCCCCGCCCGCAGCCCACGCAGTTACCCAGGAAACCTGCCGGACGGAGGCAGACAGGAAAGCTAAACGGGGGCACTACATGGGTCACTGTACGTTAGGGTGCTAGCTGCATTACATCAGTCATTACAGTACAAAAAAGAAAGGCAGAAAAAGCCATCCATCCCTAGCCAGTTATCCAGTAGAAGGTGATGGGGAGCCTGGAGCCTATCCCAGGCAGCACAGAGCGCAGGGCTCATCTTGGGTGGGATGATTGTCCATCGTGGGGCATCAATAAAAAATCTTGTTGTTTATTTTGGAAATAATTTCTTGATTTATTTTAGATTCAGAATTTTCAGGAAAAAACAGGATATGTTGTTAAGTAACTGATATTACTTGAAAGTATTTACTAGGGCCGTAAAGAAGCGTATAGATGCATCATGTTGAATTAAATGTTAAGGAGTTGATTGAACTACAGTGCATCAGTCTGTAATGTCAGAATCAGTTCTAATCGATTTTAAGTGTCAAAGTCTGTCTTAAAGATACTTACTGCCGGGTTGCATCTCTCAATTCAAACATAAAAATGTGTAACCAACATCTGACTCAGATTCAGTGCTTACCATGACCACCAAACCACCCAATGCACCAAGCCAGTACCTGCTGGCTACTGACAGGCACAAAGAACGCAGACCTACTCCAACCATCCCCATAAAACAAACCTCTGGCCGAGAGCTGCCTGAGTCCTATGCCCTAAGAGCATTGGCCATGACTGAGCAGGAAGGATTTCTCTGCTCAAAGCTCCTCCTCTAAAGAGGAAAAGAAAGCAACAGATAAATGGTGATGAATCCTGCCAGTCAGGTTCAGCTTCCGAGGACATGGCCAGAAAAGCACAGAGAATACAGAAAGAGAGCCTCTCCATTGTTGGATTGTGCCCGTTTGGTTTGGTGGAACATGCATGAGTCAGAATTACCCTCGCTCTCCACTTTTGCAAAACATCGTTTGTGCATCCCAGGTACCAGCATACCAGCAGGAAGTGTTCAGTACTGCTGGAGACATTGTCAATGCACAAAGAAGCACTCACTGCAGGGCGTGTCGATCGGTTAATTTTTCTGAAAGTAAACCTTGAAGAGGCTGAAAGAACGTACAGAACTATGCTGGACTCGAAAATAAATGTTAGTAATGTTCAGACAACACAAAGAGGAATCAAAACTAATGACAGGTCAATTTACAAAACTGTAAAAACTATTAAACATTCAAAGTGTTTTTTCCTGTTCAGTTGACTAGTTGGCCGTTTTAACAACGTACACTGGCTGTTTAATAAATAATAGAAATGTACGCTATTTCCATTACATTAACAGCGTGCATTTAATTTCCTATAGTATATATGTATTTTTAACGTTAAAAAATGACTGAAATTAGGTTATCAAAAGAATTAAACTAAATAGAATTGCGGTAGAATACATTGCAGATACATCGAATCCTTCCCTAAATAATCGCAATCCAGAGATTTACAACCCTAGTACAGAGACAGAAGAGTCTCCCTTGTGTTTGTGACGTGCTGCGCATCGCATAGATGTGCTTCAGGCTGCCTGTACACCACAGGACGTCCGGACACGTCAGCCAGAACAACCTGTGGCAGAACCTCCGTAAAGTGCCGGCATCACCCTGCGCCTTCTGTCACGACGCAACCTTCCAGGGTGCAGAATGTTTTGTATGCGGCAAGACCCACGCAGAAGGCGAAAATAAACTCACTGCGGCGAGTGCGTGCGTCATTCTAATACAGGAGACGCCGGCTCCTTTAAAACGGAGCTCTCTCTCTATATTAACAAGCGACAGGCAGGGAAGCCAGGAAATTTTTAAGCGCTAACGATATACTCGCATACCACGAGGAACGTTGCCAAGATACGACATTTACTATCAACATGAATACACCTACTAATTTAGGCTATTTAGAGATACGCGCGGCGCAAAGCATGCTGGTAACTGCATAATTAGTCCCGCTTACCAACCCCAAGGCGTCACATTTATATCAGCCAATCGTGGACAGGGGGTGGGGTTAGAGCAAATTAAATATTTCGCTGACCCTGTGCAGGGCCTTCGTAGATTTCGCATTTTATGACATTGTATTGCCAAAACGATGTCTATTCCGTCAATTTCGTCTAATCTTCCACTTTTTCCACAGATTTTCCAATGCAAGACCATTGCTTATCATTGTCTTTGTCCCAACACCCTAGCACTTGTATAGCACTCTTGTGTAAGTTCCTGTCAGCTACGAACAGCAGCCCAAATACATGCGTTAGACTAATAGGCATCTCTAAATTGTCCACAGGGCGTGAGTGAGTGTGTGAGGGCACCCTGGTGCACCCCTGCCGGTGCTGTCTAGGACAAATTCAAAGCCAGCCTGTAATCCTGTCAGATGATAAGTGCTTGGAAGATGGATGGGTGTACACCTTAAGAAAACTTGGTTGAACAATTTTGACCTATTTTACAGCACAGCAAGTGGCCGCCAAACAGACCTAGGAGCGCGTTCTGTCCGGCTTCATCTGGAATAAACCTGCAGTCCACAGCACAGACCAGAATGTCATCCAGTAGAATGGGGGATTTAGCTCCTACTAGGAGGAACCCTGCAGGAGTGTCCAGGGAGGTGGCATCGATGGAAGCCAGTCGCAGATCCTTTCCTGATTGGCAGAAACCTGCAGAAATACCAGCAGTTAAATCACCATTGGGCCCTTGACTGACCTGGTGCTCTGACCCCAGGCTTTGCTCTCACCTGGATGTTTGTGTGTCTCATAGGAGAACCAGACTGGATGTGTGACGATTGAAAGTTCATTGTACTTGCTACCTGTACAATGAGGATTAAGGCATTCTCTGTACATGGCTGATCCTGCACTATTTATACGGTATAAAGGGACAGAGATATGAGAGCTGTGTGTTCCCAATTCCACTTGGGGAGAATGTCTCAA
The DNA here is from genome assembly GCA_026780765.1 of Petrocephalus schoutedeni. Classification (NCBI taxonomy): domain Eukaryota; kingdom Metazoa; phylum Chordata; class Actinopteri; order Osteoglossiformes; family Mormyridae; genus Petrocephalus; species Petrocephalus schoutedeni. The sequence goes on from JAODKL010000039.1 coordinate 17,906,873, forward strand.
ATAAAGTGCTCTTACCATGTGTGGTGCAGTGATCTTCTGGAGAGGGGTTCAGGTGCCTTGGGATGGGGGCCGGTTTCAGCTTTAAACACTCGTCTTCCTCTCCGTCCTTAGCCTCAGATTCAGCTAACAGCAGAAATTGAACATCGGTTACTCGCTTCCCAGCACATGCTGCACACCTTGCATCCGGTGTGTGCAATACTGAGGTCCTACATTCTAAACCAGGGGTTTTGTTAGACACACAGCTATACGAGGGCCCTGTTACTGAAATCACACACTTTCGTAACTTCTCACTTAGTTCTGTTGTATCATCATTCCTCAGTCCTTATTCTTGTCTTGGAGCCCGACACAGTACATGGATTGGTGTGTGCACTCCGCGGTGCACCGTGTACGATATGCACACTGCCGTGCACGGACAGTAAAGGACCCACCTTAGCTTGTATTCTGGGTTAAGCTGCATTGCTTTGACATTGTGGATTACGAAAAAAATCCATTCTTTTCCTGTTACCATCAATCTAAATTAATCCACTGTCAAATATAGCAGCCTGTTAAAACTTGAACATGAGACTTTACTGCAGCACAGCAGATGAATATTGAGTCACGTCTTCCAGTCCAGCAATGACAGTGATCTAAATCATCTGGGTGCTCTGCTATCTGCTCAGGGTCCGAAAATGAGCAGTTAGGTGAGCTGATGTTTCCGACTTGCCCATGGTGTGCGATTGTGTGTGTGTGTCCTGCAATAGGCTGGCATCCCATCCACGGTGTCCCTTACCTTCAGCTCCGGGAGGCTCCAGGCCTTGCACATACCATGCAAAAAAGACTTTATGAAAAAGGCTGCGCCAGCATTTCCCAATCCCGTCCTCGGGGAACCATAGGCGGTGTCTGTTTTTGCTCCCTCCGAGCTCCATGCCATGTAGTCCACGTATTTGTTCACTTCCAGCTCCCTACTGGGACCCGAGAGGGAGCAAAAACGTGGACTGTCTGTGTGTCCTCGAGGACCAAATTGGGAAATTCTGGGCTAGTCATTATGAACCAATGAGTGAGACCTTCCTGTTGATGGTCCAGCCCCCCAGCCTCCAGGAAGAGCTGGGTGAAGACCGGCCTGGTCGCCGGGCCATCAGAGAGGAGCAGTTCCACGATGGAGCTGTGCAGAACTTCTGCAAACCGCGTCGCCTTCATCTGCCCCACGTTTGAGTTTCCCATCTTGCTCCAAGCACCTACGACTAGCCAAGGGAACTGGTAAGAACTTTTGAATATGAGCTAATAAGAAATTCTTAAAAATTCTAAAAAAAAGAGATTCAAAAGATTTAATGGCTCAGTGATGCAGTATGTAGTACTATGGCCTTATAACTCTAGGTTTGGGGTTCGAACCCTGCACTGATTTGTGTATGTCGGATTTGTATATTCTCCCTGTGTTTGTGTGCTTCCTCTGACTGTCTAAAGACATGTACCTTGGATGAAATACTGTTCCCACAGTGTTTTACTTACACAAAAATGTTCTGATGGCGGAATGAAAAATGATTCAGAGAGATAAATTAGATTGTAGAGGAGGTGGGCCCAAGACATCCGATTGGTTGGTCTGACAAGATCTGAGCGGCCAGCTATTTCAGTGCCCAGGGAGTATTGCTGGGGATGGTACCTCAGCAGTATTTGCAAGTTTGGGACTCGAACTGGCAACCTCTCAATTACACAGTCACTTCCCTAACCATTACACCACCATTGCACCCAAAAACTTCACCGCCCTGGACAATGTTCCATTTAATTTTGCTCATGTAAAGGTACATGCACCCACCATTTCAAGGACACTCAGCTGGGAGAATCCAGTCCATGTCCAGACTGATGAACAGTTTAATTCATATTGCACAATCGGCTCCCCAACCCTGCAAATAATTTACCCTACCATCTCCCTTGAAATATTTTTAACGCTCAACTACTGGGTGCATCTAAAACTCACCTGCAGCGTGTGGGGTTTGATGACCTGCCATACCACCCGTGTCTCTGCCTTGAAGGATGCAAAGAGAATGTGGCACCTAGAATGATATATCCTACACGCAAATGTGATCTGTGAAGTTTACAAGGTGTTTCGTGAAGTTTATGAAGACAGTTTATGATTTCATCACTGTGGTAAAGCTGCAAATTATCCAAAGTTCACCAAGCATGTGAATCATATATCATATTCTGAACATCCTTGGAGTTCTGTTCTTGAAACTCCAGGACAGGCCAGTCCGTTCAGTCCGCAGAAACATCAGCGGGTGAACGCCCTCTCATTCAGCCTCCAGAAAACACTGCGTGTTTCTGGGCCGTAGCAGAAGGACACAACACAGCCAAGGGACCTAATTATTCATTTTGTCGACATGCTGTGTCCTCCTCGCACTGAGTGATACCATTACAGCTTCCATTTTTCCTGGAATCTGCTGTGTTTCTGCAAGGTATCCAGTCTGAAGACTCAAGAAACAATATTGAATGTCAGGGCAGTTCGACCTGGAGAAACACGATCGCTCCTGGATTCTGCCATTTCTATATAAATGGAAATGAATCACACTTCAGTTCCACTGTGGGCGATCGAGTCACTCCCTGCAGCTATTAAAATATTATTTTTATTTTGTACTTTAGTGGTGAAAAAATATCTTGGCTTTTCTTTTTGCACTGTGAGGCTACCATAAAGAGACTTCATATATGAAGAATATCATTCTACATTATTTTATATAAAATGGATGTTGGGAGAAATTGGAGTTTCTTTTTTTATATGAGAAGCTTCTCTACCCAGCCAGTATACTTCCTTAGAAATTCTACCTGTCTGTCACTGGAAAACAGCACAGTGTGATAAGGATTTTACAGACTAGACCTACAAAGCCACTGCTTGTCAGTACAGAGTGACGGTGAGCTTGGAGCCAATGCCAGATACTACTGGGCACACAGTGGGTGAACAACCTGGATGGGACACCAACCCATTGCAGGGGACTCAAACACAGTGGGAGACTCAGATACGCCATGTTAGCTCTACCCACTGCAGGAGGAATGTCCATGGCCACTGGGAGAATGTCCAAACTCCACCCACACAGCAGTGGGGGCAGGATTCAAACCCACAGCCACAGGGGTGTGAAGCAGCAGCTCTGAACACTGTGCTATTCCATGAGATGCAGAACATCATACTGACATACAAGTGGCAATTACTCCAGTAACCAGCAGCACTGTGCTTCAGTGTTATTGAGCATCAGGTTCTGGATCAGACCTTATGACTGTGCATCTTCACCCGGTCCACCATATCCATTCAGTCCTGTCCAGAGTGTGTGTCTTCCTGTTTAATAACCTTTGTTTGCTGCTCTGGGCCACCTTGTCCAAAGCTAACAGAGGTGCAGTGACACAGGCCTCGGCCTGCTCTCTGCACCTTCCTCCGAACAGCATCACCACGGGGCCTCATTCACTCACGCCTTCCCTGCAGTCACCCACCATCTTCTCAAGACATGATTTCCTAGAGTACTAACCAATTATTTTCCAGGAGTACTATACATGAGTGTGTCCCCAAAACCTTACTCGATTATGGGCGGCTGGAGAGTTTGTACCTTTGCTTGTCACTGGGGCTTTACCACCAAGGGTCTCCCAATTGTACCCTTAGCTGTAGGTAAATGTACCTTTCATTTAAGGTATAGAAATGGACTCTGAGGAATATCCCCAAAGTACAAACAATATTAATTTACCGCCAGTGGTACACAAATGTTCCACATTTCTGTATCTTATATCTTCCCTTGATGGTACAGACCCACTGACAAGCAAAGGTACACATTGGTACTTTTTTTCCATCAGTGTGGTGGCTTCTTGGAAGTAATGTTGCCTCATACAGTACCTCCAGTGATGGGGATCTGATTCTTGCCCCCACCGCTTGCGTTTGCATGGTCTCCTTATGTGACATGGGTTTCCCCCTGTGTTCCTGTACTTAGGCAATCTAGTGCCTCCAAATGACCCATGGTATGTATACATGTGCCCAGCGACACACTGCCCTTCCCTACAGTATGCTCTCCTGCTGTGTACGCTGCTCTGCAAGGGACAGGCTCTAGGATCAGAGTTTCAAAGATGGATGGACTGTTCTTTATAAGGTAAGTTCTTTAGCTGTGTTTCTTTTTGGTGGTGGTGGGGGGGGGGGGTTGGTACTCTCTGTCCAGTTTAGCTGGAACAAACATTGAACTAAACTTGATTGATCAACTGACTGGCATCCAGTGTGTGCGTCCAGACTGTTAGTTCCAGGCAGCACAGACACCAGAGCAAAGGAAAGTAAACGCTGCCCTTCTCAGGGCTGGGAGATGAATCCATTTTTTAAACAGTTCATGCTGTCCTGTCCTGAATGCCTCTTAATGGCAGCGAGGTGTGGGGCAGCACAATATAAGGCGTATAAGGTTGTAGCACTGGACCTGAAAGTGACTGAGGTGAAGGTGAACTTTTGGCAGTCTTTGGTCTGTGCCCTCTGACATCTGTCTGCCTTACTGAGAGCAGCCTTCAGTAATTATCCCATTCTCTTCCAGCGAAAATAAGCAAGTGGCAGAATATAACACAAAAAATGGTCAATTTTTTCTTTTTAATGTGTATTTGCGGTTTAGATTAATTTATCAGGAACAAAGCTGAAAGTCATATGCATGTAATAAATTAGGGGTTGGGGGCCAGTCTGTTCCAGGCAGCAAGGACACGGGGCAGGCCAACACACACACACACACTCTTAAAGGGACGGCACACACACACTTCATACCCGCAGTTCAGAGACACCATTATACAGAGAGACAACATGCAAGATTCTAACTTCTACAGCAGGGCTGGGATTCTAAACCCGAACTCTGGCGACCTGAGGGAACGCACCACCCTCTAGCCCAGCTAAGAATATCCATTTCCTTTTCTGAGGGCAATATACTTTTAAAACATGCAGTATAATGCACAAGGTTTATTTCCAAATCTGTAATCCAAAACCAGCGGTCAAAACACAGGTATGGCTATTAGGGAGAATAAACACCACATCCAAAACGTGACACAACCAGCAAAAACTGATCATTTACATCACACGGCAAAATAACAATACCACATTCCCCCTGTTATTCCCCTTGTATACGGTATGAACGCGCCGAACTTCACAAAACGGTGTAATGGGAACCAGATCCTATTCCACCCGAGCAGGTAGGCAGGGGTGCGCATGCGTCAGGTGAGGCTCGGCGTGGCTGCACGGGGCGTGACGCCATGCAGGTGTAGCGGACTTTTCTAAATGGATATTATTCACGTTGTTTGGTTATTCTAGACGTTTATATTATTGGTAAAGTTCTAACAAAAAGTACTTTAAAGAGAAACTACTAACACAAGTAACAAAAGACAACTACACTTTAATATTGTAACGGGTAACGAATATTTTATACAGGACTTTTCCCGCTTAATTAATTATGAAATTCAATTAATTATGAAATTATGAAAAAAAGATTACATCACATCACGAATAAGCAACATACTCTTGCACACCTTTGATGTTAACTTCAGAAAATCTGTTTCTATTTATCTGTACAATAGTATAAACTTACGGTCAAGTCTTGAAAGGAATAAAAAAAGTTCATCGAGAAGCGCTCATGCTTACCTTTGCTTCAGTGAAGCTGGCTCCAGTTACCCTCCAGCAATATGCTGCGACTGAATTCAGCTTTCGGGAGCCTGACAAATATATCGCCCTGTTCCTCCTTGAGGATCTCCGATGAGATCACCGAGACAGGACGTGCTGTAAAACTTGCACTTTCATTAACCCGCATATGACGGCCGCTTTTATTTGTTACTCATATTTACAACCGTTACCCCCTCCCACACACACACACGCGCTGGAAGATTGCTGGACTGGAAGTATCGCTTGATTTTTTTGGTCCTATTTTGGCTGAGAGCCGGGGAGTCAAATTGTGGATAATGGTGACGCGGCTCCTTACCTTGTGAATGCGATGTTTGCCTCATCAAAAACACGAACAATCAAACTGCATAATAAACTGCACAACATCGGAAAGAAGGGACTACTTCTAATGCATTTTCACTTCTGTTTAACTACAACTATACGTACCTGTCTTTCTCTTGACGAAATTTTAGATATGGGCAGTTCGAGTAAAATACGGGGTAATATATCTGGAATACATAACCGCAAACAGACCGAATTACCTATACCCCGCCACCCTGTTTTGGGTATAAGCGGGTGGGAGATGGGTGGATGGATAATTCTCAAAACCCATCACTAATAAATTAGTCAAAATGTGAATTCGTGTAACTGTTTATAATACGTAGTTAATGCATTGTCTGCATAGCCTGAAAAGAGAAATTCTTAGTTTCGTGCAAATATTTCAAGTTTTCCTTATGACCTGGATTACAGACAACTGAAGTTATTACATCTAGATATTGCAAACAAACCTTATGTAAGTTCCAGACACGCTAATTAATAAATTAACCCATTGCTGCCGCTAAGGGGCGGCAGTTTTTTACCTTATTTTCATTTTACCCTGGACATTGACCGGAGCCCCGGCGTCTCGTATGGCGGCTGAACCGCATTTACACCATTAACCCTTATTCGGCTGAAGGGTTTCCACCCGGCCGGACAGCAATTTACAGCCAGCTTTAGGTATTTCTGTCGCTGTTACAAAACACGAACCGTTTGCCAAGGCGGTACACGCCTCCGTACATTGGCAGCCTGTCCGTGGGAAACTTGGCTTGCTGTGAATAATATAAAAAAAATTAGAAAGTGCTTGGAGTAAGTTCTGAGCGGCTCGGACCCGTGCTGGCACGCTCTGTTTTCGGTGTCCCGTCGGCCAGCCAGACGCGGGACGCCACCTTCTGCACAGCTGGCTGGAAGAAGCGCCACGGTACTGACAGATCTTATGTTCAAAACGCGTACACTGGTCTCAGAGTCACATTAACGTGGTCAGCGGCTCCTGGCCTATTTGAGATGCCAGACCCCCCCCCCCCCCGGCTATTTTCTACGGTCGTCGAGCGGGTCGGGGGGAGGGGTTCATTATAGCGCCCCTGACTAGTGTACACTCCAGCACCTCTTATGTTTGTCCTGTTGTTAAGCTGAATTTTGATTTATCATCAAGTTGTTTCAGCCATATATTTTACTGCTGGGGAAAAATCCAAATACAAGGTGTTCTCATATATCCATCCGTCCATCCATCCATCCATCCACCTTGATCTAGTAGAGGAGGAAGCAGGGTGGCCTGGCAGAGGTGCTTCTGCCCCTAGGCCCATCATGGCAAGGGGCCCACTGGAAAATTGATCAAGTGGGACACCCCCCCCTAGTGTGTTCCTTTTGATAACAGACAAAAGGGGCCCCCCTGGTCAAGAAATTCTACTGAGGGCCACATCTGCAAGTTCCCTGTCAGAAGACCCTGCGGGGGCCTCACTTCTGGGGGATCCTTCTGTGCTGTTTTAGACATCCTGGCATCTCAGAGAGCACAGTAAACTGGCCTCCATTCTGTCCAGACGGCGGCTGGTCGGATAGTGCACACACACCTTCCTTACACAGTGCTGGTCAACTGGTCGACATTGGCGGCCACTTCTGATGGGACAGATGAGAACTGAGAACACCGTTTTCATTGTCGCTGGTGGTGCGCCATACATACTGCTGCCACCTAGGGCTCCACACAGGCTTCAACCCCTACTGTCTTCAGCCCTCCCAAGCCACTAAGTGCACAAGGGCATCCCAATTTACAAACCACACTTGTATGATGAGAGTGCCACCTGTTGGTCATGGGATGGTGGAACATTTAACTACATCTTCCTGAGCATTAGTCAAAACGTCTGTGAGGTAACCATGTTTTGTGCTTAAGAACCATGCGTTCCGGATCAGCTCCTGCCCTGCTCCTTTTTTGTTATGTCAGTTCCCCATTTGGCCAGCAGGTGTCACTGGCCATCCCATTTGGTGTTAGCTCCTTGTGTGTCTCCTGTTCCCTGGGCCATGGCTTAATGGGCTGAATGGGCAGCTCTGTCATCCAGGCCTCCCTTTCCATTCTGGGTTAGAGCTATAATTTAACATGTATGTTTCTTTGTATTCTCTTGGTTTATTATGCATCTGTGTATTTCTGCTACAGTTCCTTGTCACTGCTCCCTGTTATTCCCCATTTATAGTATTGCTCTGTTACCTTTCTTATTTTAGTCTCTCCTGGCATTTCATCCTCTGTCTGTTGATTGCCCTCACCAGTGCTCCTATGTTATCAGTGCTTGTTAAATGCCCGCACCTGTCTCGTTTTTATTCGTTACAAACCCTGTTATTCTTTTCATTGGGTTCACATGTGTTGTCTTTGTGATTAGCTTTCCGTTGCTTTGTGATTTGCTCTCTGTATTTGCTGTGTTTATTCCTCTGCTGCTCCCTACTTTGGTTCTTGTATTCTACCTACCTGCCTTTGTTAGAACCCTCGTGGTTCCTTTTGTCTTCTGGTTGCCCTTTTGTGTCTGATCAATAAAAAATCCCTTTCTCCTGTAGCCTTACTGTGGATCATCCGTCCTTCCCCATGTCCCGCCATAACACTTACCAATTCAGAAATGAGACTTTGTTATTTTGGACTTCCTCTGCTGCCCCCTGGTGGATGGGCTCCCCCTTTGGCTCTGGTTCCCAGGTTTCTTCCTTCTAGGGAGTATTCCCTTGCCACTGTCACCTCTGGCTTGCTCTCTGGGGATGTTGGGTAGGGACAGTGTAAAGTGCTTTGTTCACATGAAAATGCACTGTATAAAAATAAATTGATTTGAGTTCATCTTGTTACCTTTGATTTATTTATATATATAAAGTGGTTAAATGACTATTTTCCTTTTGTTTTTCAAAGATATAACGTGCATTTGGAGTGTGCAGAAATCTATGAAAAAGTTCTCAAGAACTAAATTATAATGTGTATTTTTGACAAATGGCTTGTATGGGTCTAAATTAAATCATGAGATGTTTGTGCAGGTAGGGAGTCTAAAGTTTTAAAAAGCCTCTAAATTCTAAGAATATGTACCTTAGAACTTCTCATTTTGTTGCTACGCTGGTTTTAGGACTGTATCTGCTTTATTCAGCAGAATACTTTGCTGAAGCTTTTCAGCTGAAGCTCCTTACACTGGGGTACAAGAGCAGAGCCCCTGCTGAGATCTGAACCTGTCATCCTTTTGTCACTAAAATAGTATCTTCATCCACCAGGCAACCGCCGTGCCCCCGGCTGTGAGGTGACAGTGGCATCATTTATAAGATGCTTCAATCCCGCTAAATGAACGTTGGTGCTGGGTGACAGCACAGCGCGCTGGAAGTGGTCCAGTGGGACGCTCTGCTGATCTCCGGGTCCTGGCCAGGTTTGACCTGCCTTGAGGGGTGGGGGTGGGGGGGGGGTCCTTCAATAAAGCTGATGATATTAATGGCAGCTGTGGTTAAAGTTGCGTGAAGATCTGAGCTCCAGGGAAAAGGCAATGTCATAAAAAAGACTATCTATATTTATCATCATCATTATCAGGCTCTTAAAATTATGATATTTTTCTCTTAAAAGATTGTTCCATGTGATGTTTTTAGCACTGATGTTTGCATAGCAGAAACACTAGAGCCACGTTTTTGCAAACGTTCTAGCTTACTGAGCTGCAGCCTCCATCGTCTCAGTCACTGGTGTCACTGAACCACTGTGTGGTGCAGAACCTTCGCCAAAAGCCATAAAACCCGTTTTAAAAGAGCTTCATTTTAGAAGCAATCAAACTTCATTCATTTTATTACCAAAATAGTTTTTTTTAAGTAGCTAATTAATGGCTCAGAGGCAGATTGTCTAAGTTCAACCTTCAAAGATAAAAATAAAGTGTCTGAATTTGCTGGTGGCTGGAAATGTCACCCCGGTGATGTTTGCTGCTGCTGCGGTGGGTGGCCTGTCACAGGAAGGGTGTGGGGAGGGGGCGGGGCTTCCGGCAGTGGCTGACGGAGTCCAGGAGCCGCCCATGTGATGGCAGAGCGGACACCCATCTTCACAGGTTTGCATCCACCCCAACCTCTTATCAGACCCCAGCTCATTTACTGATTTGCTGGATTTTTCTGCTTGCCACTGAAGACTCTACACATTCATTCCTGCAGTATGCTTGACGTTTTCATGGATTCTTTAGGAAATCGTAATACTACTGTACTGTAAGAGGGTAACTAATACAGTCACTGAGGTCTGTGGAAAGCTGACAGGCAGAGGCAAGATCAGGCCTTGTGGCTGTAATTATAATATTGGCTTTCATGTTCCATTTCTAAAACAGACTTATTTCAGATCACTGAGATCTTTTAAAGCATAGTGGCTCAGTGGGTAGCATGGGGGTTGAAATCCCACCTTTGCTGGAGAGTGGGGTGGGTGTTGGGTTGCATGTTGCACGTTTGTGCTCTATGACAGCCTTCCACCTTATCCAGAGTGGGTCCTGTGCTGCCTGGGATAGCCACCGCCCCCCACCCCCACCACAATCCCAATCAAGATAATCACTTAGAAGATGGATGAATTAAAAGCTTTTAGCTTGTTTTTCCACCAAGAGTGAATGCCAAGTGACAAAAAATGACCCGTCTTCACAATGATTGCAACTGTTCCTCAAAACCTTACACCCAATGCACATGACCAGTCAATGACACCCTGGAGTTTGCCTTTACCTACTTGTGTAAAGTTGGCAACAAGCTACAATCCTCTATACACATGGCCTCATTCACTGAAAATAGAATCATTGTTATTCCTCCCATAACAACAATGGCAAAGTTATAGCGCTCACCTCATCATGTAATAAATCTTACAATATAATTTATAACCAAGTGATTGCCAGCTCCGCCCTGTGTCCCGAACGCCTATGAAAGAGAGCCAGAATAGACAGTAAAAGCACACCACCCGTGACGTGCCCATTACTTGTTATCTGACCGCTAAATTGCTTTGCAGTTAACGGAAAATCCACAGAACAATGTTTTTCAAGAGAACGGTAACCTTTCTTCATCAAATGAATTGTCTGATTGTGAATGTCGCTGTTCATGACTCGATCTAGACCTATTTAATTTACTACGACAGCGAAGCGGCTAAGACCCAGCTGTCATTACGTATCTGACCAGCAGGTGGCAAGCTTTACCGATAAATACATTCTCCAGTAAGCGCTATCTATCTATCTATCTATCTATCTATCTATCTATCTATCTATCTATCTATCTATCTATCGTTGTAAACAACTTTACTTAATGTAATGCATATTTGTTTTTTTGTTGTGGACTTTGATCAACTGGTTAGCAAAACGAACTACATTTCCAGACCATTTAAAATGCATTACAAATATAGCCCATAATAAAGTAATACAGATATATGGAGTATCATATGGATCTTTGTTTCTCTAACACAGCTATCTGGTGCAGTTTACTGGTGCAAAAATACATCTGATTTGATTTTTATCTCCTTTCCACAATCCATTGTTAGTCTTTTACAAATATTTTTTTATTGACAAGAAACATAAAAATCAAGAATTTCAGATCAAAGTAAACGATTTCTTGAGGTTGTTGTTGTTATTGTTATTATTATTATTATTATTGTGGTTGTTGTTAATTATCCAACCTGGAGCAGGATAAGTGTGTGCGTGAAATTATTAAAACAATATAGTTGAATAAGTAAACAGGAACTGTTGATGGTTTCAGCGAAAACTCAGTGGACAATTACTGTTATTACAATACTAGAAGATGTAGCTCTTAAGCTTAGGGACATTAAATGTCACCAGGATTGGCCATTTTTCACAGCACTTTCCCGGATGTGGGAGCTGATTAGGCCCCGATGTCATCTGCTTTTACTTAACAGACCGGGTAGCATTCCACGGAGAAATCCCCTAGAAATCTCACCTCTTCTGCTTCGGCCCATCCGCCCGTCCTTTGTCCTTTAATTAAATTCTGTTTACTGTCAGGGCAATTGCTTTCAATCCGCTCGCTCGCGGCACGCCGAGAGGCATCCTCCAGGTGCGTCTCCGAGAGAGCAGCTTGCAGGCCCGCCGCCTCCCGGCTCCGCTTTTCGCTGCATCTGCAATCATCTGAGCGCCGAGATTTAATTTCCCGGACCTTAAACATGACGAATTACCGTGCCGGCCTTCAGTTAATGATTTCAACAGCTCCCAATAAGCTGAGTTAATCAGGTCAGCTCCTGGACCAAGCATGCAATATGGTGATCCTCATTTGCCTAGTGAAGGTGGGGGGGGGTGGGGGGCACATTACCTCGTGACCAGGTGGATAACACAAAGGCGCTTTCCGGCCCTTAATTACACCGTAATCTGTTCAGTGGTGGCCCATCTCCAGCGTCACTCTCCTCCACCCCGCCTCTGCCCCTTTCAGAAACTCAGCCCTCTTCCTCCTTCCACAGAGAGGACGCCCTAACTTTGATGGGTGAGGGATTCCCCTGGGGTGTGGAGATGAGTGGGGGGGGTCTTGTTCTCCTAACCACGCGTCCCACCTGGTTGCCGGTCATTTTGCAGAAGGAGCAGAATTGTCCGTGAACCGCCAAAGCTCCCTGCTTCTCACTATTCAGTCCTCTTAGTTCCAGATTGCTGGATTCCCTGGCTAAAGGCTAATTTCCCAGTCAAATAGCCTTATTCCCCAATGGTTTGTAGCAGCTAATCCAAGCAGGAAATGTATGTGGTTTTTGATATCATTATTTTCATCTGCAACCTTTCAGAACTAGCACAAGTATACAATGGGAAGCATTCATTTTAATTTACTGAATGTCATTATTTACAATAGAAGTGATTCAATTGACATTAACAGAGATGAGGTGAAGTACAGATTTCCCTTCATGATTGTACTCCAGATCAATTAAGAGGTCTGTTTAATAATGGTAATTAGCTACTTAAGTCCAATTTACGTCACGTCAACGTGCTGTTTTCATTTTCCACCGCTAAACACTTTTTTGCATGAAATCTAATGGAGAAACATCTGTTGTTGAGATCTACGTAACAAATCGTGTTATCAAACAAGCGTGTTTAACAGACACAAAGAAAATACGGCAATAGGCCAAGCGTCCACGTAAATAATCCTGTCGGCTAACAAGGGGAACTCTCTCAAATGGCCACCTGAACGGTAGCTGCTCAGAGACTCTTCAGTCATATTTCAATCTGTGGGCCGTCAAATGACATTGACTTTGTTTACAACCCTGACACCAGAGCTGTACCCGAGAGGGGGGGAGGGGGGTGGTGGCTGGGCGGGAAAGCTTCCATAAGTCATGAATGATAGGATGTGAGCGATACTTTTATTTATGGAAGCAATACAATTTAGCATATTCACACTTTGCCCTTTGTAAAACCTGTTTGCGTATAGCCTAACTAGTTAATCATTTATGACCAAAGACACCAGAACAAGCAAAGTTAACTTTTCTCATTGAACAACATTTCTACACTTCTCAAGGAATTGCAACATCTGAACTGAAGGGTCATTATCTCTGACTTGGTAAATAATGGGCTTGTCAATGGAAACACATCTGGATTGTCATTTGAATTTAGATATTGTCATTCCTTTGTTAGGTAATTAGCAAGTAATCAAACAGCCAACTAAGCTGGAGAACTATTGAATATATTAATCAGTTTGCAGACATTTTTCTGCCAACAGAGACACCAATAAATGGCACTTTGTTAAAGGTACATATTCATCACTCTTGTCTGCGGAAGGTAACAATGTTGACTGTGGATGTTTTTAAGACTTGAGTGTGTGACCAGCGAATGTCACCTCATCACTAATGCCTAGTTAGTGGTGTAAATGCTTTAGGACTAGGCCAGCACAGAAGCCTGGGTCAACATAGCCTAGGTGGTATTTGTGGGATAGAGCACCTTCTGTGAAAGGTGATAGCTCAGCTTGTTTTCTGTGGAGCTATCCGTGTGTGCAGGGCCTCCTCTGGGTGGTCCTCTGGCCCCGCCCCTTCCTGGTCTGTGAAGGTTACCGGCGCGGTGCTCTGTAAATCCACACCCCGCTCCTTCCATCATCTTCTGTCGGTTGTGCACTCCAGGGGGAAGTGGGGGCGAGAGGGAGGTGTCTCTTTAGTGCGTTCTGTGGACTCCTTACCCTGTAGGGTACTTGGCGTGGGGGCAAGTAAGGCCAGCGTATGCTTTATTTTTAACAACACAGTTCTGTGTTCGAGTGCACACTTACCTCCGTCAGTGTGTTCATTTTCATTGTCTGGAGAGGATGACCAACATAACGTGAGTATGTGTGCTGGGTGTGCGGAAGGGAGGTGGGGAGGAATGTCCTACAAAAGAATTGGGGGGGCAGCCTCAAAACTTTTGCCGTATTTGCCGGCATGCAGAACTGCCTGCCGCGGGTCCCGGTGGGGCCGACTCGGACCGGCCGGGCCGTCCATGGGGGACGGGCATCAGGTGGGCTCGGGTGTCAGTGAGTAATGGCACCATCAACCCCCCGCCGCGATCCATCACGCACGGCCTCAGCCAGGTCGGCGAGGGACCGCTCCGACTGAGGGGTCCCGGGTTCCAGACACATATCATCTCGCAAGGTTACCGGCATCGCGTGGCTGCACCGCCGCCCAGCCCTCCTGAGCTGGGGCCCTCGGCTTTGTTGGGGAGGCAAGAAGTGTGGTATTTGGCGGGGGGGCTTTTGGCATTGTACTGCATTCTTTCTATTATATTTCTTAGCCGACACATTCCCCAAAGTGTTTTCAGACTTTAAACTATTTGAACAGCTGACGTATTATACAGGAAGATCTGTACTATCGAAGCAAAGCTACACCAATACCGTCTTTACTGGGCACTAGACGAGGATCAGTCAAGGCATGATCAGTCCAGCCTATATCCTCGGCTATCGTCTCACATTCTGCACATTTTAACATCATCGTGGGTGGAGGTGATCAGCATTTAGGTACTTCTTTAGAGATAAGCTAATGTAATGCAAGGCTTTTGTGAAAGAAATCATATCGTCCTGATAAACTGAACAGCATGCCGGTTGACCGGACAATGGTCTTTGTCTGCACTGGACTTTGACTGAAGACTTTTATTTTAGTATAGGAAAGGACAGGATAAGAAAACTTTAGCACATGAAAAAGCTAGGAAAATTGTGTTACATAAATAAAAAAAAATGAAGAATCAAATAACTTAGGAGTCTGGATTACTATATATATAAACAGGCTGCAGACTTCCTGTTGCATCTATTTGCTGAAGTTGGAAATGCGATTTTGTGCTACTCAGGAGCTGTGATGTTACAGTAGCTGTCTTCAAGAAACTTGAGGGCGTCTTCATTTTGAGGGGGGCGTCGTAATTAACAAAACTATAAAAGTTTATTAATGAACGTATGATAATATAGAAGCTATTATTCAAAGCTGACTCCCTTTTCCGGTTTTAATTAGATTTTGCAATAAACTATATTGCAGTGGAGTTTGAGGAAATTTTATTGCCGCGAGTTAATGAGACAACTTTGTACATAAAGACATAATTAATATGAAAATGCTTTTTAGTTATGCTACAGTAAATATATAGCTTACCTGCATATTAAAATCCCTCTGCTCCTAATATACATGATATCTATTTTCTGAAAATAATTTTAAAAATCCTTAAAAATCTCAGAAGAGATGTTTTTGTTTACCCTTTATTATAAAAAAGTATCTCTACACTGTTTGTGTTGTGATCAGAAACCAGTGCATTAAATGTTTTTTTTTTAATACTTTTGGACAAGTCATTGCATTTATTTCTTCAACATACAGGACCCTCATTTGTTTCAGTACACTCTTTAAATTATTTTCAATTATTATAATACCAGCTTAATAAATTATGCACTCCACTATACATACGTACATGATTTTTAACTATATGGTGAAATGCAGGCAGTATTCTGTGCTTTATGGAATCCTAGTTCGTTTCTTGCTTTGATCTATAAATAAACACAAAACACACATTATGCTGTATGATTAAGATTTCTTTTCAAAGTCACATGGTGGAGGGCAAGAGTATGCTTTCATTTTAATTCTCACAAGTTCCCCGTGGACTCACTTGGTCTAATTACACGTTTTACATGGTTATACAATCTAATTATACAATAATTACAATTTTGATTTTGACGCTTTTTCTGATCTTCTTTTTTTAAATGAGGATTTGAATTAAAACCTTTTTATTTTAAAAATGATCACATCCTATTTAGAATAAATGCATAGAAAGTTACAGTCAAGCTTCTGTTTAACTGTTCCTTAACCAGGTGACAACAGAATTCACATTTGCAATAATGACCTGGCCTAATTAAAATGACATGAAAGTGTGGGTGTAATGAACAAGAACACTTAATTACATTTAGTGTTATGTGAATTCAGTTTTTCATTAAGTGTCAAGAGTAAAGAGTAAAATGAGTAAGACAGTACTTAGTAAAAGGAGTGAAACATAACTAAGCATACTAGACTATTATTCAGTAAAATTAGTACAACATTACTGAAAAGATGTAAAACACTATTTAGTAAAATGAATACATTTAACATTACTGTGTACACTGGTGAAATGTTAAAAAGGGTTACTGATTAAAACATTGCAGATCAAATATGAAATATTACAGAGCAAAATGTGTAGAATGTTATTGAGCAATATAGTAATACATTAGCGATTAAATGGAATGTACTTTCACAGAATAACAAATTAGGGCCAGTGCTCTCCATTCTAAATCAGAAATATCTCTCGACCTTAAGAAATAAAAGTAACACATTTATTTAATCAAATAAAAATGAAAAAAGAAAAAAATTATAACCTTGAAATTATGTTGAATATTGTGCTGGATTTTGACTGTATAAAATATTTGACTTCACCAAAAACTATTATAGCTCAAATTTTAAAAATCTATGCTCATGTCATACACAATTAATCTGGGTTTAAGTAAGATAACAAAACGGGTTAGTGTGTATTTTTACCCCGGTCCCTAAAAGGTACACTGTGTCCCTAACTGGTCTCCCGTTTGGCTGGCCTGCCTCATCTGTCAAGTCCCTGCCCTCTCCATCGCCTCCTTTGTTTGCCCGTCCTCGGTCCAGCTCTTCGTTTTTTGAATAATGCTAAAACAGTTTTGCACGCGGGGAAAGCCAATCGCATTTATTTTTGCCGGCGTCTGGCCAGACCCACAGGCCTCGTCTCCCTGTCCCACAATGCACTGCAACAGTGACATACAGCTGTGGTCCAGAAATGGATGCTTTGACCTGCCCTTGAGAGTGGCCTCATTCGCAGCAGTCACATGCAGCAGCAAACTGCTTTGCCTGACAATTAGGATGCTACTGTACGCCTGATATGCAGACAGGTGACTTTAGCCGTATGCTTTTATATAACGGCAGGGCTGTTTTCCTGCAAAGGTTATCACAGCCCTTTGCTATGAAACAAAAATAGTTCATTTTTTATGGCTTTAGTAATATAGTTTAATGATGTGTTCAGTCATTGTACTAATGCTAGTATTTCAAGTATCTTCTGTTTACCATTCAGGACTAATGAGGTAATAATTTCGATTCGGTGTTATTTTGGCGAGTGGCACCCTGCCTCACTTGCCTCTAGCGGCTGGGGCTTTGATCCTCTGTGTAGTTTTCCTGTCCTTCTGTACCTGTTTCCTCAGGTTTCCTCCTACACGATCTGTAAGTAGTTTGGGGAGTCGGCATCACTAAAAACTGCCCATGCTTGTGTGTGTGTCCATCACTAGGTGAATCTTTATTCTGCTTTATGTAAAACTTGGAGTAGTAGTTATTAAAATTTGTGATAGCTATGAAAGAATATGTTGAATTGCTGCTTGAAAAGTGACTGTAATATAATATTTCACAATGTGCATAAAAATTATATGATTCTGGACTGGTAATCTTTATTCACAAAACATGTTATGCTTTCAATTTGGCCAAGTTTGAAACTCACAGCACTAACAGAACTAACAGAATTCTGTGTGAAAGACCAAAGTCACAGTTAAAAACTCCTGGAAATTGAATGTCAATATTCCCCGAAACCAGCGCCCACAGAAGTCAACAGTCAGACTCGCCAAATTCAGTACTCAGTCTTCACAGCACTCAACACATGCACAAGATAAATTCTGCTCAACAGAGTAGATTTCTTTAACCATTTCTTGCGGTGAGACTTCTTCTTCATTGCCATCACATCCATATACAGAACAGCTATACAGTGGCACAAGGTAAAGTTCCCCCAGGACCTTGAACACACAAACAGAAGTGACAGTGGGTTTTACGGTACTTGAAGTGAAAAACACGAAACAGTGCAAAACATGGGGTTAATATACATGCAATGAAATTTCTGTCAATTGTAACATTACAGTGAAACCACATCATCTATAAGCACATTAGCTAATCTTTTTACAGTTCTCTCTCTGTAACTTTTATCTCCTCCTGGATTACATGTTCTGTTTCTCCCCCCCCCCCTGTAGCAGTACATGAAGAATGAGGCAGTGGCAGAATCTTTCACAACAAAGGGCCAGAAACAGCCATCTAAATCCCATAAGCCTACTGTCAAGGATAACAAAAAGTTTCTTATATATCAGTGTGCTTTAATGCAAAAGTTTATTTTCTTGGAGGCATTTGGGAGAAGAAAACCCAAACGGGTGGCATTTTTTATGGTCATATCCTGGCATTTCGAAAGTCATCACGTTGCGCTGGGGGGGGGCGACTTGTCAGCTTTAATTTACACAGACACGGGAAATTGCACGCGGCAGCGCTGCGGCCCCGAGCCACGCGACTCTCCGCCAGACAAACGGTGTCAAGCTGGCGTCCTTGAAGGCTCCAGGTAAAGGCGACGGGCTGGGAATCCGAACCGGGGGCCGCTTTAATGAACGACGCACAGCGTTACCATTTGGGTTAAGGTCTCGGCAGGACGTTCTGACAGACGCCAATAGTATGGCTTTATCCTTTAATTTAAGAAGGAACCGAATCCTACAAAAGCTACGCATCTGCCAGGATTCGTCTGCACGTACGCTGATTAAGAAATACTGAATGCTGATTGGTAACGATGATTGTATAAGGATCTTTAAATAAATGGGAAAATCGCACGATTCTGCAGTTGTGTAGCTAATGTCATTATGTATATTAGATATGATTATTGTACACATTCCCCGGAGATACAGCCGAAATTACTCATGCCTTTCACAAATGAGGGAGTAAAATTGACTGTGGTGTTCCTCTCTAAAGAGTAGTTAGCTACTTATTTCGCAATATATGCCTGGCTAATTTTCCTCCATTAAATGCCATGATAAAGTGTGTTATTGTAATTAAGTCATTTAGATGGTAATCTGATAAGATAAAATGTTTGATTTCAATGTCCACAGAGAGAAGTGTGTTTAATATGTAAAATGTGTGAGGAATCAAGCCGTTTAAGACAAATGCTGTGAAAGAGAAACTGCCACATTGATAATGTACTTCAGCAGATAAAATCTCTTATAGCTAAGTGTGGTTACTACTTATATGATGCTTTTGAAATTTAAAAATCAGCATCTTTGCCAGGAGTCATAAATGTGAACGACATCCAAAAGGTCACATTTATTTCAGCTAATTAATGGAAAAAAATGTCTGGGTCGGATAATGTTACACGTGCGGTAAATATATATTTAAAAAATAACAATAATAAATGCAAAGGTTTTGTAGTATTTCAATGACTGTTAAATATGTTGATTATACCCAATGTTTGCTGTATAGCCTAAAACTACATCAAAAGCGCATGAAAAGTCTTGTTTTTTCAAATTACTTTCATTTATATAATTAGCTCTTCAAAATGCTTGTGTCTTACAACCACTTTCCTTGGCGTTTAATTTGATGTCTTGTTTTCCACATTTGATCTGTTCATTAGAAATACCTCGACTGGAAAATGTTAGTAGTTTCGCACAAAACGAGTTGCAATAACAATCCCCAGTGGGGCGACAGAGAGGGATTCTTGTAACCCCACAAAAAACAGAAACCGCGGACAGTTTGAGTGAATTAATGAGAGTCAACGGGGATGGGGCTTAAAGCGTAATTTGCTGACGCAATGTCTCACTCTGAAATGCATGGGGGGGTTTCCTAAGGTGACCGTCCACCGCCGGTGTGGAGACCTGGGCAGAGCGGGCGCGGTTCTGCGGCCGTCACCGCCTCCGGCCCCCCGGCTCTCTCCAGCCCTACAACCGCTTTTCCGGCACTGCCAATCCGACGTGGTTCCTGTTTTCCCCACCGATCCCATTAATGATTTTAAGTCCGGAAGTCAATGAAAAGCCCACGGACACGCGTCAGCCGTATTTGAAAGACTACTGCAACATCTTATCATTACCAAATAGGAAAATTTAGCAAATATTAATAAACCCGGTAATGCATAGTTGTGGAAAAAGTAATCATATTTCCCGTAATTACGTGTTTTTGTATATGCTTTTAGACGGGTCTCTTAAACCTTATATTGATAGTATATATTAATATTTTTTGTTTATTCTTAGTTCTGAGGAATTATTACAAGTGATTATTCTCTCTATATTTTTCTTTTTATTTGGTGCCTATCACAAGTCAAAGTGAACGCAGCCTTTTGAATGAAGCTAATAGATACTTAATCTGCGGTCGGCGCTTAGAGGGTGCGGGCGGCGCCGATGGGCCCCGAAGGCGCTGTAAGGGGCCCCCAGCGCTAATAAAAGGCCCACGTGCCCTTCATTTCCAAGCGGCTCCGCTCTTCGGCGCATCCGCCCTTCGCCCGCGGCTGGCCGGGCGGCACCGGCTTCTGCAGCGTCAGCGTTTTACCGGGTGATTAATCGCGGGTTAAATTCGTGCGGATCTCGATGGCTGCTGGCGCCGTGCAGTTGGTGTCAGGCGTATCATGCAGGCGCCTATAGACGACTTCACCTCCATTGCATGGCACAATGAGCCTGATTGAAACAGACTGTTTCCTAAGTGTGGTCCAAATGTCCATCTCTACATTCAGCGTCCATGACTGCATATCTAGTGCATTATATACTTTTTCACATTTCAAAGTTTGAATGAAACTCCCACTCAGGTGCACTCCAGATACCCTAGGGTAGGTGTCAAGGGAAGGCATTTTGGCCCATGCATCCTGAAAGGGAGCTATTGGGGCCCCTGCTTCCCCCAAACGTCACCCACCTAGGAAACTGTCTTCTGTTTCGTTTGTATGTAACTTGCGTGCCCCATGTGTTTGCCTCCCAGTCTGATTTTTTCTGGTACCAGCACTAAGTGTCAACAAACACAAGAGAATATGAGCATGAATAAATAAAAACAGGCATGTATGAGTGGTAACATGTCTGTACATTTCCCATGGGGGTGTCAGGGCATTTTCAGCAGTTTGC
>JAODKL010000039.1:17969300-17982133 GCA_026780765.1 Petrocephalus schoutedeni
GCAGGGGGCCCCCCCCCCCCCCCCCCCCCCTTCACGGAAACTAGCTGCTTTCAGGGTTAACATGCCTGCATGTGGCCCTCAGGATCTGCTCGTCCATCGCTGCAAGTGCCCATCTGGGCAGAGGAAAGGAGTTCAAGCCTTGAATCGCACTGTACTCCCACAAAGTGATGACGTTTATGAAAAAGGAGCTTTCCTCAGGCTAAGGAGGGATTAATATGCGTCATTTGCGTTAAACGTTTGCGGAGTCGACCGTTCTTGACTCCAAGTCCCTTCCCTGTGTGTCTCTGTCTGCCTGCTGAGTTATTTGTCCTTTCAGATGAGTGGAAGTAAGTTGCCCCCTTGATGTAGAGTGTCTGCTCCCCCGCCAGCCTTTGTGGCGAAACGCACTCTGACGGCGGCGATCTGTCAGCCGTTGTGGGGGCCCGCCTGATGGATTCCCTCTTCCTGTACCCCGCGAAGAAGGACATTAAATGCTGCCGGCCTCGCTGTCACGCCGTGAGATTTATAAGTTGTGGGCCCGACGTATTTTCATTACCATTCCCCTGCGTTTCCCTAACAATCCCACCGGAGTTTCCAAGCTTCGGCCAACATTAAAATATTCATTGGGTCGATATGGTAACGCTCAGGATGCCACACATGCGGGCAGGGTGAGCATTGCGGGAAGTGTTCGATTATTCAGGGTCATTTTTCTCAGGCTGGCACTAAGCTGTAGGTTCTATAGTAGGGGTTGTACATCTGACTAGAAGGTTGTAGGTTCAAGCTCCAGGAACATACTGTTTTATAGCTTAATAAACATGATTTACAAGCAATTTAGAGTTTAATAGTGAGTGTCATTCTGTCTGCCTATATAAACATTTATATATTTATTATATATATATATCCTCTTGACCCTCTTGTCTGTTTTTCTGTCTCTCTCATCCCAGTGAAACCAGCAGTGTCAGTAACAGCAGTGATGGTGGCTTGTATACCAACGACGAAGGAAGGCAAGGTACCTTCAGCTTTTTAAGATTCTCGGCAAGCTTTTCAAATGTTCATTAATGTAGCAATGCTCTTCTAAAGTGGACCACCTCAGCAGGTACATTCCGTTCCTCGTGCGCGGATGTTATGGTTGCGGCGACTGCTATTTTGAAGCTGACCCCGCCTTGCGGCGTGACATTTCTTGTTCCCAGGCGATGACGAGCAGAGCGACTGGTTCTATGAGGGCGAGCCGGGCGGGGCTTGTGGGGTCGCCGGGGTCATCCCCTGGTGGGAGGCGGAGAATTCCTCTCACCTGGAGAGGGAGCTGTCCGACCCCGTTTTCAACAGCATCCTCACGGGCTCCTTTCCTCTCATGTCCCAGAAAGCTCAGAGAGGTCAGTGAACCCCTCCCCCCCCCCCCACTGCCTGTAAGAGGGAGGAGGTGTGTCCATCGTGGGGGTCTGTCTTTGTTTCCGTACCTGTTCGAGCCGCCTGTCACCCATTATCCTGCTTGATAGGATCACACAGGGCCCTATTGCTGCTCTGTAGCGTCATCATATTTCTGCTTGGAGGTCAGTGGAGCCGAGTCAGGAACATCTACCTCCGTATTCTTCCTCTTTCTATGAGCGCTTCAGTGCCTGTCTGAGTACAAATTAGCATCAAATTAGCATTGCACTGCCCCCCCCCACCCCCCAACTCACTTCAAAGCTACGTTTGCTTGCTGGTTGGAAAAGCCCCGTAATCGCTGTTTGGTGTGTGCCGCCTTAGGTTTTCAGGCCAGGCTGAACCGTCTGCATGGCGCGCCGTCCTCGCCGTCTGCGCCGACCTCTGTGAAGGTACGTCATTCATTTAGGGAAGGGCTGGACCCCAAGCAAGCACTTAATGATACTGAAGGTCCTAGTGAGCATGCTGCATACAGGGCCGCTCAGATCGAAAGCCCGGACAAGACGGGTGAGCATCAGAGCAAGTGGGGTGGCCATCCTCACATGCTGCTTACGGTCAATTTTACAGGGTGGGTTTATTTTGTTGCTGGGGCCCCTCTCGTACAGTATACTTACTTTGGGGCCCTGCCAGTGTAGTGACTCTGCAGCCAATAGGGGGACGCCAAACCTCAGGGGTCCCATGCAGAAACATGCTTTAAGAGATGGTAAACAGCACCACGGGTGTGTTTTTTAACTGACACTATTACTGGAAACACTGCTCTTTTGCAGTAGGAGGGATTGATCTTGAAATTCTTTTTCCTTTTTTGAGTTTTCCCTGTCGTTATTAAATACTCAAGTTACACACAGTGGTTTGTAAGGCATTTCAGTTAAACATGCTGGCTGTAATTGATTGAGGATGAGTAATTTTCCACATGACAGGCTTGGGAGTTTCAGATGAGTGGCCGTGCGTGTGATATGTGCCGCGTGGAAGCGCGCTGCTCCCAACAGACACATCGGTGCGGACTCCTCCCATTATGGTCACGTCCGCCATCCATGTCTCTGTGCTGCTTAATAGTTTGAAGAGCCTTTTTGCGTTCTTCCTGGTGTTCCGCGCAGGGGTTTCCTCAACCGGACACCATGTGTTCAGACTGTGTTGTGTTAAGAGTATGTCAATAGGAGCCCCTTTCCTGTATAACGAGGGAGGGGGTGACGCCGGGGTCTTTGCTGTGACTTTCTGCTATGTGGCCCCCTTGTTCCCACAATTCACTCTTATATGGGCAACCCCAGATATTTCCAGTACAATTGGACTTTACTGTTGCCTGTTTTACGAGGACTGTCACTTTAGTGCCTGTGTGAGGGTAAAAATAGCACGACGGCAGTGAGCTAGTGTGTCACATGGTGGGTTGTAGCCAGTACTCGAGTTGAGGGCGGATGAGGAGGGATGTCATCCCCCCTGAAATAAAAAGTCAAAATCATCCCCCTTCTAAAACTAACATCCCCCCGTTCCATCCCTTAAATGATAAAATTCACCATGTGATTTGTTTTTACAACTCGACTACTGATTGATTGATTGATTGATTGATTGATTGACTGACTGTATTAATCCCACAATAGGGAAATTCCTTAGAAACAGCAGCAGTAGTAGAAAAGACAGTATAACAGGATCCATAGGATCAGCAAGAATAACAATATATAAACAATGGTGGTTGTAGCACTTCCCTCTGCTTGTACCATTGTACCTCTTTGGCTTTGTTTTGTGTAGCCAATTCGCTCCTCAGACGTGTCAGACCCCAGATTGTCTCTCTGACAGGCTGTCTGGCCTGTTCCACTCTCTTTGACTCTCCTGCTCTGTTGTCTTGGCAGCCTGGCACTCTTATTTTGCCACCACCACCACCACCACCACCTTCGACTGTCGATTTCCCATCTGATTCTACTTTACCAGCAGTAATTGGCTGATGGAATACATGCTGTGGCTCTGCTGCCTTCATAGCTGCTTGCCTTCGTATTTAATTTTTTTTCGCCAGCAATACTAATAGAATGTTGAATCCGTCCCACTGCGACCGCACTGCGAGTCGCCAGTCATGTCAGGGTCCTGTCGGAGACGGCACAGCCTGTGTTCGTCCGTAGACCCGGCTGGATCGTCGTTCTCCTCGGTCTCCGTACTCATCCCATTATTAGGGAATTAATTTGATTCTCGGACGTTCAATCCTTCTTGTGAATGATTTAGCTGTCTGTTATCAGATGCGTTCCTGTCTGCAGTAAGGGATTATTAATGTGCTTTCCCTGCTAATAGCCTTGTCTTCCAGGGATCCGAAGAATATTGCTTATTTATAGGCTTTGAATAAGATTTTTGGCTTGTGTAGAAGAAATATCTTTTTTAAGACTTAAAAGAGCACTAGTGAGTAATCGTATCAACCCTGAAGTTCCCCAGTTACCAGGGAAACGGGTCACTGCTCCCCCCCTTGTGTTCCTGAGTTTCTGTTACTCCGTCTCTCTCGGTTGTGAAAAACAGCCGTCGGTATTGGTAAGTGTCCTCCATCCGTCAGCAGTGGCAGGGGCTCCGCGCGGCTCGCGCGAGTGCAGAGCAGCACGAGGCGTCCCATCGAAAGCGGGATCTTCACAGGCATTAAGCTGGTGCTTAGTGACGTGCTTGGGGATCGCTGGCGAATCTGCAGGCTGCGCAAGTCGCCATATCGGCCGCGATGACCTCGGCACCCAGATGTTGCTGCTTGCTGCTGAGTGAGCGCATAAGTTGCGTGGCTTATTTGTGTTTATTTGCTTATCCAGGCACATGCAGCATTACAGGGACCTGTGTCACAAAGCAGGATTTCTTTCTTAGCTGGATAACTTGTCGGATTTTAGGTAATCTGAGTTAAATGTAAGTGAACGAAGATAAAGTCCATTTAAAGTGGGGTACCTTGAATCCAATTAAGCAAGAATTCCCCCCTAGGTGCTTTTTTGTGTTGTGGGACTGGGCAGCTGTCCCCTTAAGTATATAATCTTAATGGCAACACACGCCTCTTTAGGTGCTGTGTAAGTTACATGCTTACAAATCTGTCCATTTATTTAGAATTTTAGAAAAGGGAGCCTCCCCGATTTGCTGATGTAAAAGGGACGGGAGACAGAAGCCAGGAAGTTTGTTTATCTTGTATCCTGCAGTTTTATGGGGTTTTTTTGTCATGTTTACCTCTCACTCATTAGCTGCTAAATGTCTGCTGAATAATTCAGGGCCAGCCACATTGGTTTTGTGGAGGTCAGGTGGAGAGATGGTTATCACAGGTCATCCATTCTTGAATGAGATCAAGGTGACCTGTTTTTTTTTTGTATTCAAAGAATGTTTTAATGGGAGATAAAAGTGTAATGATCTAAGGGGACCTTTTTTCACCAAGGGAATGCTGCCTTCATCTGTTCATTATGTTTTTAAGCCGGACCCACACACCGTCCCAGCGAGGTGCCCTTCTCAGCTCCATTATTATTTTATTGCTGCAAATGCAGTTTTCCTAACTTCCTCCTGCAGTCTAGTGACCCATGGGGGGTTGGGGCGGAGGAGTAGAAGGAGGTTTTATATGCTAAGTGAATAAATATCCCTGGCTCCTAAAGGTGCATCATTTGGGGAGGGGATGCCAGGGCTGGTAAATACGGCAAAAAAGAGGCTTTTCACGTGGGGGGGGCGGGGGAGGGGAGGGGCGGTGGTGAGCAGCGCTTCATGGCGACATCTTGACCATTAGAACCTCTGCATTAGCATTCGAGGGCCACGCTGGTGGCCACATATGTCCAGCTGACGGAAAGAATAAATGGAGCCAAACAGGGATGGTGGCTCGTGGGGTGGGGGGGGGGGGGGCACAGCCCCATAGCCCCAGCCCTCCAGCCCTCCATTGTAGGGCTTTCCACTTTCACCAGGGTTAATTGATCTGAGAGGAGGCGGCTAATTACAGTCCCCTTAATGGTCACCTTTTCAAAAGCGCAGAAATATTAACAATAATATGATTTGAAAAATTGTGATCTTATCCAGTCTCCGTCCAGATGGTAATGATAAATAAGTCTTAAGAAAAATCCTAAGGAATGATCAGTTTTTGCTTATCCAAAATGAAGAAATCAACTCATCAGATCAGCTTCTACTGGTCCTGTTCGGAGATTCACATCCTGTCATGTCAAGTTGTCTACAATTCATTTTTTCTTTTGCTCATATTTATTTTCATGCTGCATCAATGCAGAAAAAATATGCAGAATGCAGAGGTTAAGTATTGAAGCAGTTTTTTATAAATACACCCTATATTTACACAGTGTTTATAATAAGTCCTGATGGGCTGACCCATGACGAGTTCCCACAGTGCCCAGAGTTACAGAGGTACCATGTCCTCAAGCTAATCTTTCCAGTGTTGCGAGATGCATAGCGCCAGTGTAGCCAGTGGTGAGTGAAGGGGTCGCTCCTCGGCTGGAGCCCGCCCCCCCGCTGCCATCTTTTGCGGCTGTGTGGGGGTGGCGGTCACGGATGCGGGTCGCCACCTTACCAGGGGCCGGTGATGAATTGCAAATGGCCGGCACCCAGCGCACACGCCGTAAACCCGAATAAATCTTCAGTGTGTAATAATGACAGGAGCCGGGGGGTGGGGCGGCTGGTGGGTGGGGGGAGGACTGGCAGCTATAATGGCTTCGCAGTTGTTTCCCGCCTCACAGCAGCTCTCTTATCCATCATTAGCTGCCAGAGCACACAAAGGGACCAGGACAAGTCGGTCCGAGGAAGGATGAGCTGTTTGCTGTCGAGGGCAGTGCCGGTCCCATCTGGCATGACGTAAACGGTCTTCTTTTAATTTCCCCCTCCGGTTTCTCGCATCATTTCGGGCGCAGATCGGACTCCTCGTGAAGTTCCTGGTGCGCATTACAGCTTCGGCATCCAGCAGTGATGTTACCGTTTTATCTTTCATTCTGTGGTTAGATGAGTGCAGTGAGTCGAGATCATGGCGGCATCTACTGCTGTGACTGCCAGTCCTGCACCAAGGCCCCCGAGCCCATCCCGTCCCGTTCTCCTCTCAAGTTCAAGACAGTTCTCTGAATTGCCTCCGTCCCTTCCCTGTGTTTTTTATCATTTCCCTGATATATCATGAGCTTGATCGTTGAATTTAAAGTATGTCGTGCTTAAATTTTGCCCACGCAGAAGCCCCAACATCCGATTGGCTGTACCTCAGTGCCCTTCTGTGGCCTGTTGTGGTTTAAAGCTCGATCGTGCAAATCTGCAGCATTGTACTTACTATGCAGGGTTCTGACAGGCGCATGAAGTGAACGTCAGGAGCAGCCCATTTGTTGTTTCCTGATAGTCAGAGTCATCCCCAGCCTATTCTGGGAAGCTCCTGGTGCCCTTGCCTTGCATTTTGATGTAATTTATGGTGGCACTCCAACATAGGCTTTTTGTCTGTTTCCCGGCCGTTTACTTTAATGTTTGTTTTTCCCCTGCTTTCTCGGGTCGCCCCCAGCGCCCCCCCACCCCTGCTCCCCCGAGTGTCGCCGAGTGCTTGCTTGGAGCCCTCACGTAGTCCTCATTCTTTTGGGCGATTGAAAGTGCGACTCGAAATTAAGCGATGGGTCTCCCTTCCTTTCACAGCGTCAGCTTAAGGTTACTGGGTTTCCTAGAGCTGCACGGGAGGGCATTTCAGGATCTGCTGCCAGCTCAGGATGTTAATTGGGAGGAGCTGGCGGAGGATTGTAAAAGCTGGTTTAATAATGTGTCAGTTTATTCCCCGTTTCTCCCTCTGTTGAGCAGTGAGAATTTTTCCCTCTGTGTGTGTCATGTAAATAAGTTGTATGTTTTACTTGCTTTTTCCTTTTTCCTACCTGCACAAAGTCTCCTTTAAATGGGGCCCAAGGGCATAGCTGACTGGAATTTCAGCCCTACCCTTTTGGGGGGGGCGTGGTGCATGATGTGCGACTTAGTGGAGGGTTGCCGGTTTGAATCCCTCACTCGGCAGATTAGTCTATTTCTCAGAGGAGAGCAAGATGGGTTATTGTGTAAATGTAAAGAATTTCTATGTGCCTGTACTCATACTCATGCAAATGGCAGATAAAGTGTGATTTCATTTTCATTCAACTTCAACAGTCCCTCATTCTGTAAACACCTCTCAGATTGCCACTGGCTTGACACTGAACCAGCTGCCCGTGCGGCTCGTGGTCACGCGTTTGCTGTTGTCCCGTGTGGAAATGGGCCCATGGCGGCGATCACAAAGACCCCTGGGTACACAGATGCTCTAATCATGCTTTTGTAAAACATTACCAGCCACACATACACAGATGTGCATTGCTGGTGTTTTGGGATTGCGAAGCTTGAAATATTCTACAAAGATTCAAGATTCTTTGCTTGCCTTTTGTACGTTTCTACATATGAATCCTTCTGAAAACATCGAAATAGATGTAACTAGGAACTGCAGAGGTATTAGTTTATGGAATGAATATGAAATGGCTAAAATTGAAAATATTGCTAAACAAATTTAAAAATAGCTAAAAGAAATGGCTGTAGTAGGAAATATGACAGTGCAAATTCAAGTTTAAAGTGTCTTTGTCCAGTAAAGTATACTGTTCGTTTATAAGGTTGGAGTGTCAAAGATCAAACGGACTGATAACAATGTGATCCTTCACCTGAACTCATGTCATTGTCATTTGGTAGTAAGTGTGTCGGGGGCCCTCAGGCACAGTCGCTGTTAAGGGCCCAAACTGAGCGAGTCCCGACAGCCACTGTGTCCTCAGGGCATCAGGCAGCTGGCCGCTGTCCGAGGGACGTGGCTGCAGTTAGTTATTACATGTTCTGAGTCTTTGTGCTTGTTCTGTATACATAAAACTGAAGTGAAGACTCTGCAAGCATTCAGCTGTCGTGCAGAAGGTGTAGTTTGTATGTGATAAGATGGGACAAGTACTTTGCAGGCTTTATATGCATAAATGGTGATGTCAGGGCTAAGCTATTCAAATTGTGGGGTTAAACTGTTACTTAGAGCACTGTAATGCAGGGTGAGACAGCACGCTTGTGAGAGATCTTCTCTGAGCCATTCCCATGCAACATTAATTTTACCTCTTGAGAGAACCTGTTCTTTTACCGTAAATAATTATGCCAGATGTAGTGACAGGCTGTTTGTGGAGTCGCACATGTGATATTATGTCTGATTTAAATCCCTGGTGTAGTTCTGATGTGGAAGAAGTCACGTTTGAGGCAACACTGTGTTAAGTTTGTGACCTGGGTGCTTATGAGGGAAATGTCAGCAATGGGGTTCAGCTGAGTAGGGGTTGTAAAGCGATACCTGTAAGGTTGCTGTGCCCAGAATCCCATCTCTAGGCACTTGAAGATACTGTAGATGACTCTGCAAGAGGTGGGGCCAGGCGCTCACATGCTCCTGGTTTGTGGGTTCAAACCCAGATTGTTGTTGGTGGAGCTGGCATTCCTTGCTGTGTTTGTGTACAGTCTGTTGGCGTTCTTTTGTTCCATCAAATCCATGTCTATCTACATCCCTGGACCTTCCCATGAGCTTCGTTTTTCCTAGGATTGGCCTCAGAGTCTCTGACTGTATTCAGATAGCTGTTCAGAAAAGTTGGCTGGTGGATATAGACTTTATAAATGGGTTTGCTTTTACTAAAAACAAAACAAAAAAGCAGGTGGAGTCTGGATTTGTATTTTTGGAGATATCAGGGTTTGGCCCACCTGCTTGCTTGTCTGTTAAGTGACCTTGAACCTCACAGCAAAGGTCGTAGAGGTCATTATGTTGTCACCAATATCAGGCCTAAACAGGTAGTGCTGAACCCAGAATTGGCCGTTTTATGCATCCACCTTGATTACCTGCTAAGAGTGTATTATGACCCTGTGCATTTCCTGCCAGTTTTCGGTTGTTGTGTAGTAAATCTGGAAGGTGGGGTGAGTGATTTTGTGAGGTAAGCTGGCAAGAAGTTGTAGTGCTATATTTATGGATGGATGTTTCTCAGTCCGTGTGGAATGTTTCCTGTGAGCTTGTAGGAAAGCTCAGCCCTTCTAGGGTGTCTGGCTGAATCTTCACCCTGGCTATGCAAAGCCGGTCTCGTCGCACCGCGGTTTTGCTTTGGTCTGCCGTGGTGTTCCCCGGCAGCGATTCCTGCCCGCGGCCCGGTGCCGTGTGACCCGGCTGCCATGGCTGCTCTGTGCAGTAGCTCATGCTGCCCTCGGTTAGCCAGTAGAGGCCACTCACATCATGCCGTTTGGGAGCTCCGGCCATCCACTGAGCCGGCCTGTAGATGCCGTATCAGACTGCACTCCGACATGCTGTTTCTACAGTGTGTTTTTGTGCTTCTGTGCGCAACACAAGGGTGTTTAATAAAGAAAATGGAAAATGGTAAGTGGCCATGTGCTCTCAGAACACATCTAAAAATACAGGGGAATGTCTGGTCTCTCACAATAAGGTGGAAAGTCGTTCTCGTGATATACCCGTCTACCCAGCATGGAACTGGCACTGTTGGTCAGAGAGGAAATAATTTGTTACATGACTTTACATTCCAAACATTTTCACACGTAGTGTAATAATGTTCTTTGCTGTGACCACATGGCAAATTAAGTAATCAGCATGCCTTTTAAAATGCAGTATTTTATACTCCACAGGTACTTTCTCTTCTGGACTGGTGTGATGGTATCACTCTGCACACGTGTCAGAGGCTGCAGCCTCTGATGGATAGTGACGCTGCGGGTGGCCACTTCAGATAGACACCTCAGCACTCGTTTTCTGTGTCTTAATGTGCTGCTCGCTGGTTAATGAGGCTGGGTTTGGCTGTGCTCTGCTCTTTCCCTCTGACTCTTTCCCAGACTCTCATGTTCATTTCCACTTCTCTGCCGCTGCAGACTGGCATCCCCGGGCAGGGCTGTAGCGAGAGGCTCCCTCGGCTCTCCCAGGACCCTCATCACCATGAGTGAGTACTATCGCGGGGGGGAGTGCCTCCCCTGGTCGGGTCTCAGGCGGCATGCTATAGATTGGAGGTGGGGGGCTCCTTGGGGATGTGGTGTGTTGTTTGTCGCTGCTCCTATCTGTGACTTTGCGGCACTGACTGCTCCAAGCTAGGCCCCCGGTTTCGGGTCAGTCCCGATAATTGTCTGGTCTGTGGGTCACATTCCCGGGTCCTTGTCGATCATTCGTTCCGCAGTGCTTATTTCCGGGCCATCGCACACTCTGATTGGGCCCATTCGCTGTCAGTTTAAAATGCTCCCCAATCATGTGGTCATCACTAGTGATTAAGGTTGAAGGTGGACTGTCAGAATGGCAGTTTCTGAATGCTAAAGTCTAATCTCTGTGCTCTGCAGCCCATGGTTTGGTCCAGAAACCAGAAGGGAACACGGACAGGTGAGACAGCCTCACAACCTGTGTACAGAAATTATAGGGCATTACCCTTTAAATCAGTGTTTCTCAAACCCGTCTTCGTGGGACCCCAGACAGTCCAGTTCCCTGGAAGTGAGTAATCATTTACTATGTGATATGTTGATGACATGACATTCTTTGAAGAGTGTGAAGAGTGCATAAGTGAGGACCCCCCCCCCCCCCGAATGACTTCCTGCAGGTGGATGCGCAGTTTTAATGACGTGCCACGTTGTGTTTGCGTCTATGACTTTAAACATCCCTTCCTGTGGAAAAGCTAAAACTAAACGAGATTGCAGGAAGAAAAGTGCATTGAAATAAATTACCATGTTGACTGGTCATTAGTTGTTTTTCTTCTCCTTAAATGGTCCTGGCCACTGATGTTTTATTTGCCTGGCTGTTTTCCTACACCATAATTTTATGTTTGCTCAAACTTCCATTGAAGTTAATGGCTTGTAAACATTGCTTCTAGTTTAAGATGTGTGTTATATATCATAAATTTTCAAGTTAAATGTCTTCTGATTGCATTACTTAGATTGAAGTTTAAGGGTATTTCAGCCGGTTATTTATGTGGTGAAAAGCTTTTTATTTTTAATGTTGGTAATTATGTTGGCAAAGCCCTCCCCACTTTTCTTGTGGTAATTCTGCCTTCATTACGGTTCTCCTGGATATAGAGTTGACAAAAACGATGCGCTCCTCTGGATCGTTAGCGCAGGGAGCAGATTAATGATACCCCACGAGCTTTGGCCCGCACATGCCGATAGTGCCCCCTCGCTGACGCCGAGTCCGTCTCCCCCCCCACACAGCTGCCGTGGGACACGCGGACGGACAGGGGCCATCGCAGGAGCTCCTCATTAAAGACGGCCAGCAGGTGAGCCACGCGCTTCCGTCTGTCCCCCCCCGACGTCCACATCTGTCTCCGTGGGTTTATTTCGGGCCCCCGGCATGGTTTCTCGAGACAAAGAAAACCTTTCCCCTCTGGACTTGTACCCTTTGTACTGGATGTACACCTGAATGTGATTTTGTTTGTTGTGGCTTTTTGTCTTACTGTTGTCACTTGACAAGGGTTTCTTGCCAAGAGCTCTGCTCTTTCCAGCCAAGGCAAAAAGGGCCTTTAAGTAACACTGTGAAAATATTTGAAAAAAGTCACAAGTGATGCATGTGAGTTCCATTTCGGTCGCATGCAGGGATGTGATTCCGTCGCTAGGATGTGCCGCACTTAGATGCGTTACAGGGGTCAGTGTGATTTGAATCCAAACCATTTCCTGTCTTATAATGAATTTGTTTGACAGGAATTTAAAGTTTTTGACAAATAATGAACCTTTTTGGACCCCACATTGGGTATGTTCTTGTACCCCAGTTCTGATAGCCTCCAACAGCCAGGCGCCGAACCTCCCAGATTTGACTTCGTTATTCACCTTGATTTTAAATGGCTGCTTTTTTTCCACTCTTTTTAAAATGGTAACTGCGAAACGTACTCTTGGTGATTGAATTAAAAATAGCGAGGCAGAGAGCTCCCCGTAGGTGAAAGTGACCCGCGCGGACTGTTAGGAGCAGTGAAGCAGCTCCTCCTCGAAATATCCTTCACAAGATGACGAATTCGGGGTCGGGAGCGCGCCCGCCTGCCTGCCAGCCGTTAAGCCGCCTCTCTCACTTACCACGGCGAGGTCTTTTTGCCAAATGTAAAGTTTCAGAGTTTTTGCTGGAATCTTTGTAATATGTGTCGTTGTTCTTGCCCTTTGAATTGAAGATTCAGTTCAAATTGAGGGAAAATTGAGAATTCATTTCTGTTTTTTGTAACAGGTTGTTGTCCTGTATCCCCTTCCTCCTCTCATCTTCCCTTTCCTTTCCCCCCCGGCCCTCTTCCTCTTCCTTTCCCCCTGGACGTCTCCCCTTTCCTTTTCTCCCCGGGACGTCTCCCCTTTCCTTTTCCCCCCGGGACGTCTCCCCTTTCCTTTCCCCCCGGGACGTCTCCCCTTTCCTTTTCTCCCCGGGACGTCTCCCCCTTCCTTTCCCCCCGGACGTCTCCTCTTTCCTTTTCCCCCCGGGACGTCTCCCCTTTCCTTTTCCCCCCGGGACGTCTCCCCTTTCCTTTTCCCCCCGGGAC